>JBBPDB010000039.1:2220905-2234029 GCA_037974465.1 Brachypetersius altus | reverse complement strand
GTTGCTCCAGGGAGAGACTGCCCCCTGTAGGCAGGGAATGAAAGTCGCTTTGGATAAAAGCGTCTGATAAATGCCGTGAATAATTATAGCCACAATACACTTGCATACAGTGTAGCAGCCGAATTATAGTACAGCTGACTAGAGACTACGAAGGGAGAAGAAGAAGAACTGCAGATGTACAGAGAGTACCTTTAATTTATGGCGCTTGCTTTGTGCACAGGGGCCACAGTCATGCTGGAATAGGAAAGGGTCTTCCCCAAACTGGGTCCATAAAGAAGCACGGCGTTCAAAATGTCTTGGTATGCTTAAGATGGTCATTCACTGGAAGTAAGAGGCTTAGCACAAACCCTGAATAACACTTGTCCCTATACTTCTGTCCAGATAATGTAGTTGTGGAAACTATTTTAATCTCAGCTTGACTCAGTCAAGATCAGCTGTAAGTAAACAGAATACGAGCACATCTGTGATCACAGATAAAACCTATCGTGTGCAAGATACACTTGAGAATGGAGACTACTCTTTTCAGCCTTTTCTGACGTGATAGGGGCAAGAACGAATTCAGCCTGTGCTGAATTGTGTTTGGTTTGGTCCTGCATACCGATGAGTTTATAGACAGTTATAGACAGAGAAGAGAGTAAGAGACCCAGTGTGAAGCAGACAGGTGAGTCAAAGCCTGACTGACACCGGGCTGGCCCAGTCAACTTTTAAACATCTCCCCTTTCGCTGGGGTCCCAGCGGTACCAATGAGATGTACAGCATTCGTCAAAAAAGGATGTTATTTCTACGGCCCATTAGTTCTTTCATTACTGACCTGGTCCAGCGACAGTATTTTTAAACCTCCTCCTGGCGGTGGCGACAGTCAACCCGCGGAAAACTGGTCAGCTTTCAGGACACTGAGTAAAGGAACTCATGGTAAATCGCCACACAACAAAGTTAGCGGTGGTTAATAAAGCAGCTGTTTGCAAAGTTATGGTGATGCATCAATAAGACAATTGTTTCACGGCCGCGTTAGTTTGTTACATTTAAGAACGCGTGTGAACTAAGCCAATAATATGTCAATTGACCTTTAAGTTAGTTCTTTCAAGTCCTCCATGCTAAACTAAATCGTTTTAGGTTTAAGTTTTTAACCACCATTCATCAACGTTAAGAGTGAGACAGCAGTTCATTTGTTGTGGGGTGGGTAGAGGACAACTTGGGGAATGGTGTTGGAGGCAGCTTTTCTGTTGGTATTTATGAACAGCATACAGACAGACATGAAAGACATCCACACCTCTCTTTCTCTCAACTCTCTCTCTCTCTCTTTCTCTCTGTTACACGCGCACACGTACAGAATCCCCTATTTTTTCCTCCCAATTATTCATTACGCGATTTAGCCGTCATCATTTATGACTGGGTAAGTTCACAATTTGTTGAATACTACTTTTACTGAATGCTACTTTTATTTAATACCCTGGCTGCAGATCTTCTTGAAGGACTGAAGAGTCTGGGAGTGGGGGTGACGTCTTTCCCTAGCAACCAGAACACACGTCTGTGTGTGTGTGAATCAGAAACATCTCGGCTGCTTGTCCACCACCATGCCGGAGTTTCTGCTCTCCGCGGTGTCTGAGGCAGAGAGGAACGCCATTCCCACTCTCTCCCGCCTGGCAGAACAGGGTAACGTTTTCTTTACATGTACATTTGTGGCATTTAGCAGACGCTTTTATCATAAAGCGACTTCCATACCCTAACTGCAGGGGACAGTTTTCCCTGGAGCAACTTGGGGTCTTGCTCAGGGACCCAATGGTAGTGCTGAAGGTAGGATTCGAACCGATGACCTCTTGCTCCGCAGGAAAGTATCCTACCCAGCTGCTTTCTGCAGAGTCGGGGCAGGGCTACATTCTTAAATGTGGTTCGTAATTTACATATGGTTATATAATTTATACAGTTTCTGTCATTCTCTTTGTTCCTGCACAGATGTGTACAGTATCTGGACAAACGTGGCCTCTTTCATCGAGGGACAGATGGCCATGCAAAAGGTGAGTTTATGCTGGGGTGAGAATGGGATTAACTAAAATAATTAGATAAGAAAAGAAGATTTTAAACGTTATTTATCCCGAGGGAAATTCTTGCGTATTTAATGACCAATAGTGCAAAACAACGACAAGAACATTAGCGTAACGTTTATAAATAATATACTCAGTCATGCCTCTGTACTGTGCCTCATTCAGAAAGCAGTGGAGGCTGAAACCATCCCTCTAACTTCTTACAGATGTAGTTTTCATATATGGCCTAAATGGTACATTTTAAAACTTGTTAGCAGACCTGATGAAACATTACTTTGTTTCCATAAAATGAAGAAAATTCTGTTTTCTATGATAAGTTTGAAGTGAAAGTCCAGCAACTTTAATAATTTAATAATTTGCCACAGAGCTTTTGATTGGTCTAAACCACAGTTTCTTTACTGACAAAACACCTCATCCATCAGCTCATTAATAATTATTTACTGACCTAAAAATAAAAGCAGACATTGTAGTTTTGTTTAAAATGTTTTCTGTTTATTTAAAGTAGCCCTATACTGGTGATTTGATTTGGGTATTGGAGTGCCTCATCTTCGACACAAAACTCAAAACCAGCTGGAAAAAAAAGCTGGAGTACTCTAGAAACCGTACCACTGGCCTAAAGTTGTGACATTTCATGTAGTTATACTGTATTTTGGATGAAATTCTAACCAGTCATTGATTGATTGATTGATTGATTGATTGATTGATTGATTGATTGATTCATTGATTTATTCATTCAATATGTAATTTCAGAGCACATACAAAGCCACAATAGGCCAAAGTACATGGCAAATGTCAGATATTAAATGGGTGTAATTTGTTTTAGGGGGTGTGTATTTCTGGCCTGGGAACATTCACCCTCTCCCAGATTAAGCTGGATGTGGGCAGTAAGCACATCCTGATTCAGCGGCCAGTCTTCCTTTTATCTGAGAGACTTTGCCAGTCTCATGGGCTCAAGCAGACCAAAGCGTTTGCTGAAGGTAAGTGTATCACATTTACAGATTCCAAAAGACTTGCTTTTAAAAACAAAGTGCTAAAAAGTACAAAGTACTTCCAAACACAGGCTGGAGTTTAAATGTGTTTTTTTTGTCTGATTTGATTCTATATCATAATAAGTTCATAGAAGTAAGATAGGCATTACCAAACTCAAGCTGTATTTAGTCAGTGTTGTGGGTCTACATTGAAACTGAAGTGTACGTGAGACACACAGCAAGGTCTAAAAATGTAAACCTCCTACCACAAATTTCCAAAAAGTGCAGTATTTCTTAGATTATGTCATTTTTTGGAATAACTCAATAATAATATATCAGTATTATATCAGTATTACATGAGAAAATATCAAGACTCTATGTGTGTCAAAAAGCCTACCACCACTAAACATAATTATAATTATATAATAGGAAAGGTGTGGAAAAAATCATTAACCTTGATCCTTCAATTCTCTCTATAGTTCACTGTGTTCTGTCCAGAGCTAAATCATGTTATATCCAGCTGCATTCCTGAAATCCCACAACACCACAGGCTTTGTGCTGTTGTGAACTCATCGCGTTGTTGTGTTAAACACTAAACCCCGTAAAACTGGTTGTTTAAACGTTAGAGTGAAGGGAAACAGCAGAGGTCTCAGTGAGTATCTAACAGTGCAATGTTTCATGACACCGCAGGGGACATTCCAGTGGTGCCTCTAAACTTCACTGCCCTGTCCATGGATAGCCCTTATAACCGGGACGAAGTGGAGGGCTGCGTTCGAGAGACACTTCTCCTGCTGCTTCGTGCTGTTGCTGCCCAGCGCACTGTGATCTTTACCTTTAAAGGCATCGGCATCCTCTCAATCCACCGCGGCCACGTCAAGATGAAGTTTTACAGTGACTTCATCTCTGCTTTAGATGGCAGCGGGGAGCTCTTGTGGGCTCTGAAGAATGTGAGTTGCATTGACATGTCAGTATGTTGGCTTTGAGCTGTGGTTCTCCACTATGGGTCAGTTATTTGAAAAAAAGAAATCACTACATCTTCTCCTATAAAATGGTTTAAGTGTTTATGAGCCACTGTGATCTTAAAGCAGCTTTTGGGATGCTATGAGTCTGATGCTTTATTTACAAGTGTGACAGAAAACTGAAATCTGCTTAATTTGAGTAAAAGGTTGTTTTTGCAGAGACCAGGGACAAGCTGCTCTGTAGTCTCCGCCAGACTTTCCTCTCTCCAGCGCCCCATGACCAGTAATGCCCTCCTGCTCCCCAAAATCTCCTCGGGAGAGCCCCCAAGAGAAGCAAAGGAGCATGAGGCGCCTGGCCTGCCATCCAGACCTCATTACACAGAACAGAAGAATGGAAGAGAAATAGATGCCAAAGCTTCACCGGATGACATGGAAAGGTACATTACATTCTACTCATAGTGCACATGTCATGGATACCGCTGATCTGGGGTGAGGCTACATAAACAAATGCTCTGCAACGAGAAAATTGTCCCAAGTGTGGATAGGCCGAAGGATTTGATGGAGTCACAAGTTGAAAGAGAACCATTTGTAAATGTTACATGAGGATTTAAGGACAAAATTAAATTTGAAGAAACCATGCATGAGGAACAGAGCTAAACATGCTATAGTGGCAGCTTTTGGCTGATTTGTTTGATATTGGGTGAATAGTAGAAATATTTAGAATGAGCCTAAACTGAGGCTTTATATTACAGCTCTTAGACTCCTAGGTAACTCATACTGACTTTGTGTGCTTGGTTCACCTGTCATCAGACCTGTCTCGCCTAGACCTCACGCAAACAAGGCTTTTGTGTCCTATCTCTCTATAGAAACTGCCTTTTAACTGGCCTAGAACCAGTGTAACTCTTTTCAGATTCTAGACGCAAACACTGAATGAGAAACAGCAACTCTGTCACAGAGCTGTACTATGTATTGTTCGTTAATCAATACTGCAATACTGACTTTTATACTAAAAACACTAAACTAAATACTTGGCTCATTTCCATGTTGGAGCCTTTTGTACGGGCCTAAAATACACATTGGTGTTTTCAAACCCAAATGCCTGTTTTTGCGTTTCACAATTAGCCATGATTTATTTTCATCACTTCAGTAAATCTGTGAAAACATGTTCGTCAGGTCTGTTTTATTTTCGTGTGCATGTGTAAGTAAATTGAACTCCATTGACATGCATTTAACTCACACACTCCCTCCCCACTGACTGTTCAGCTAAGCAGGACACACTCCGCACTTCTGTGGTTGTGCCATAGAGGTATAAAAATGATCTCCACCCTTAAATTTTTACCAGTATCTTGCCCACTACTGTTAAATAAAGAAAAAAAAACACCAGCATAGTAAATGGATGCATGAGTATTTGTGTGAAAAAAAAATTATAAAATAAAAATAAAAAGGCCAATATTGTTTTACCAATGCATTTTTAATATATTGATAAGCTGTAGTACATTAAAGCATATGCTACTTTCTGTGCAGTGAAAGCTAATCACCTCTGTGGAACACAGACTGGGCTCTAAGCTGCATTATACACGCTGAGCATTAGAGGGCTATTCACTAGCTCTCACAGGGAATCGGAGCTGTGCTTCCATCAGTGCATCGACTGAATGGACTTAGATTATCACTCAGCGGGAGACATGCTGACAGAAAGGCTTTCATTCACTACCTCACTGGATTGGTAGAACTCATGCAAAATTGATGTGGTTTTTTTCCGTGTGGGAAAAGTGTTCAGTTTTGCGCCCAGTTTTCAGAGTAGCAGCTGTTTACTTTGAAGCTAAGTGTATTTATTTGGTGCTCTGATCAGCACATCATTGTTTACATTTTAGTGTTTATAGCTGTAACGTTATTGCTCAGTAAAACAAATATGGTTTACAAATGAGCAGATTTCATTTTTTAGTATTGCTCAAGGGTACCTCAATGATCACATTAGCAGTTGGGATTCAAACCCACAACTTTCTGATTGCAGGGCCAACACCCTAACCACTAGGCCACCATCAATAAATCAGCTGCCCCCGTATGTGTGTGTAAATATATTTATATCATGTGTGTTGTTGTACTACCAGCAGACCTACAACAACTTGCACAAATATGCCATCTTCTTCTCCATTTCTGACCCTGGCTATAGGTAAACATTTACACTGAGATGCAATTTCATGTATTACCGTCCAAAATCTCGTTCTTCATCACATGAAATTTGAGTGTGTATATATATGCTTTATTTTAATATCTTATTATGTAAATTAATCTGAAAAGATATTCCATTAATCACACCCATGATGAGCCTGAACAAAATTCCCTTCGTATTAAGGCCTGCTGAGTTCACTAAACCACCAGAGAGCACAGTTAAACAAATGAAGAGAGAGAAACCCCACTCCAGCCAGACATGCCGTGGCCACACCCGAGCAGGACAGGTAGGCCTGATTTATTTGTAGCTTTGTCTGACTGATGTGCTTTTGGTGTTTTCTCTGCTCGACCAAACTCACTTCATCTTCAGGCTGGATGTGTAAATTAGCTGGTCAGTAGAATAAGGAGTGAAAATGAAGGGCAGGGATGCTCTAAAGCCAGAGTGATCATTTTAATAAATACAGAGCTTTTGATAAGGTAATTTATTTGATCCTTTTACTTTGGTACTTTCGTTAAAATGCACTGAATTCAGATGGTCTGGAGGAACCATTGTAGTGAAATATAGAAGAATAAAAAATACACCAATCTTTTAAATATTCTACTTTTCTAATTAACCTGAGAATTGAATGTTGCTTCTATATGATTACGATCAGTTATAATACTGACTTTCCAAAGTGGATGCGTTTGATTCCCAAGCAATTTCTTGCCTCTCTGTGTTTGGACATGTAGGAGCTGTGCTACATTTGTATGCAGCGAGCTCAGCGTAACGTACCTGTCTACATATCAGAAGAGAGACAGGGAGAGGAAAAGGCGCAGACAAAAATTCTAGTGCTTGCTAATCAGCAGAAAGATGAGCAGTTTTTTCAGCGAGAGCAGGTGAGAGCAACAGTTAGTGATGGCTCTTTCCTTTTTAGCCATATACCATTTAATATGCTTCACAGTTCATACAGCAAATATCCGAAAACGTAATGCACTTTTTAAATGAAGGTTTCGAGTCACTTGCCATAGCAATACATTTTTATTTCACACACAATAAAAACTTTGATTCCAAACTTGTAAAAAGTAATTCGTAGTACTTTACAGCAGAAACGTCACAGTAACAAAATCAACCTGTTTGATTCTCAAGGATAAAAAGATGTTGCAAAGTGGTCAGAGAGGAATGAATGATATCTGGTTTGGTACATAAACAAATGCACAAACCCATTCACATACTTGTCCTGGTGGATGCCTAATGTCCCTTCCACCAACAGGACATAGAAGAGGAGAAGAGAGAGAACAGAAAGAAGGTGGCAGCGTATAATCTGGCCACTGCTGAAGTGCTGACAGCCAAGAAGTTAGAAAAGTCCTCCCAATTTCAGGTGAGTCTCTGAGGGTTATTTTGAATAATACTATTATCTTTATAGAGGTTTTCAACTGACCTGTTAATTACTGTAATAAACACTACTATACTTATACCTTAATCTTGACTTCAGTGATCAGAAACTGTCTTGCTCTTATATTAAAGTGATTTATTGCCAGATTTAGTGTCTGATGTTTGCTCAAATAAACTTCCTTCAGTGTTTTGACGCTGCATGATATACTGCTGGACAAAACCACATTGTTTTTTGTGGTTTTGTCCAGCAGTATATCACATTGTTATACCTTGAAGCTTGAAATAGGTCGTTGTTTTATACCTTTTAATAAATGAACGTCCTTATTATTAGCTACATTAGTTACTACAGTGCAAACCTTTTCATTCAATTTTTTTATCTCTTAATGTGAAAGTCGCAAATGCAAATCTCATTTAGAGGTCAGAGCAGAAGGTCTGCAAGCAACAGACTTTTCCTGTCTCTGAGGGGATGCTTTGAACTTGCAAAGAGGGACCATACACACACACACACACACACACACACACACACACACACACACACACACACACACACACACACACACACATATAAAGCAATTCAGCATTGAGTCAGTAGCATGCTATTTACAACCAGAGCAATCTGCTTTACTTTCATCTCTTTCTGTCAAGGAGATCTCACCCATACACAAGCTAAAAATGGTGATATGGTCAGTGCAGAAGTAGGACCTATTACAGGCTGTACAGGCTGAGACCTGCTCCAGGTCTCATGATATGGTATTATGATTCCTGAGCCAAGAGACAACTGTTTTGCGATATTTAAATGTTTATGATTTTCTATGCATTGCCACATGACATTTTACATGAAACGTATTGTCTTCAGATTATTCTACCAAAAGAGGACCTTAAGTATGTCTGTCATAATTGTAAAATTTTGACAGATTTTTAATTGCCAAAGAAATTATTGTGTTTAACAGGCCTTAAGTGACCAAGTTGTCTGATTAACTAGCTTGGATTCTTGCTATCTGTACAAATCTTCTCTAGGAGTGTAACAAAACAGTAAACTCGATACAGTCACAGTATTTCCAACAAAGGTTGAGAACAATTATTCTCAATCTTTAGAATGAAATTTGAATGAAAAAAGTGTGGCACAGTTTACTGATGAAAGCAGAGCTGGAAGGCAGGGAGACGGTGATGTAGGACATGAATGTGCTGGACCGGTTTGTTCATCTGCACTGGTTTAAACACTATTACCAATGAACGGCACTGGTTTAAACACTATTAACATCATGGAGAAAAGCAGTCTGTTAATATCATAATTAATAGACTGCTTTTCTCCATGATGCGCTGTCCTGTTCCTGATGCATATCACACAATATTTCAATGCACTGTTGTCCCCTTAGAAACAACTGCAGTGCAGCAAGGCTTGTGATTTTTCCATAGTAAACAGTTTAAACCTACTATGATTAATGCTATTACCAAGAAAAATAAAGAAAAATAAGAGTAGATATTCCCTCCTGAGTCAGGGTCAGTGTGAAATGAATGTACAATCATTTGGACTTCACTTACGCTACATATATGGCAATGACTTGTCATATCTGCTGTGAATTTGGAGTAACATTGGGCTTAATAATAGGCTGAACTACATAATGCATATATCCATGCTTGGGCCAATCAATACTTGTATACTGAATCTATTTTAAAACTGAAAGTATCATGTTATTATGCCATATTGATTTGTTCTCCAACCCTTCTGCTTGTCATTTTGTGTTCAAATTGCCACTGAAAGAAGTTATTTTAAATTTCGATCCATTTTTAGAACCAATTACATTTAAACGCTAAATCTAAACAGAACAATGTAGGAGGCTGCAGCCTGCAGAAACCCCCTTTGCACAAAACATTAATCCTTCAAATCCTTCTGACAGCAAGGTTTCATATTCAGTCTCACATGAGTTTCTATATTAAATTGACGTCCATGTGATGAATGCACCGTCTCGGGGTGGAAGACGATAGGCTCCAGTTCTGATAATGGTATAGTCTTGCTTGTATAAACATGGAACAGTAAATGGGGCCTGATGAATGCGCTGGCTAAGTTATTATCCTCTAATTATGCAAGGGCATGAAGAGTCAAAATCTGAAAGCGGCCTGTGCCCCTCTGACAGAGTTGGAGGATTTAGGACAAAATAGCTGCTGGTGTACCACTAATCTAAATTAGATGTGTAGGAAGATATTTAAATGATGCTAAATTAAAGAGTTTCCAGCATCTATTAGACCATCTGAGAAAGGCTCAAGAAAGTTGCTAATTAGTTAAACATCTAGGCCTCCTTTGTAGGTTTTTAGTTCAGGGGGAGTCGGAGACAGGTAAATGTCTGCAGTGCTTTTCCAGAGCCAAAAGAGCCTCTTGAAATTCAACAGCGTGCTCTCAGGTCTGAAATGCTGGTTGAATTCGGTTCTGGAAAGGAGAAGTTGTTCTTGTTCCAGTCTCTAACTGCCCACCCACCCACACCTGTCCCCGCATCAAACATCACTTCTGTCTGCGCTTCGACTGAGCATCCTCCCTTCGTCTCTTCATGATGCAGACTGTGAGCTGTCTAAACACACACAGCCCAGCAAGCCAAAACACTTGCTCACTTCTCTATCCTTATCTGTATATATCTTGTCCTATCATTTTGTCTGTACTGGCTTTCAAAGGACCAAAAAGTGGAAATCTGAAATCTAAATATTTAAGGCTCGGTTTGAAGGGTTGCAGTGGAATGGAATACAAAAACAGACCCTTCATCTCATTTGGATTAGAGTCATTATATTGTACATATTCTTATACTATCTGCATTATTTATCTAATCACATTTGAGATTGAAGATATTTACTTCCTTTGTCGCAAACTGTTTACAATAAGCCCCAGCTGATAACCCTGAAGAGGGTATTTTAAAACAGCTGATTATTGTAGTGAGGTCAAAAGCTAATATTTATTAATGTGTTTTATTATTACTCCATTCTAAAATATCAACACTATTTTAACATATGCTAAAACTTTTAACTATTCAAAGCATTCATAATAACATAGGCTGAAGCTCAGTTGCTCACACGCTACTGTTGTTGACCTGTATGTGTCCAATGGCTCTCTTGAGAGATACATTATTAGAATCAACGGAAATCACAGATTTTTGTTCCAAAAACATAATCAGCTTCCAGAAAATGTTTTTTTTTATTTGGTAAAATTCCTCCTGTAAATAACATCAGCCACATAAATGCACTGAATGCTGTTTTTTATGCTGCTGCTATATTTATACCAAATAGCTGCAGCATAATTATACATAACCCCTCGTTCTAAATGGCTAATTGCCTCTTACTTCAATGTAGCACACAGTTTGACTCATGTTATTTAAACAGACCATTTAAATAGGTCAATTTTTCATTATGCATTTAAAATGGCAGTTTGTGTTGTTGTGATATACTCTATTCAATGAAAAACTGTTATTGAGATACTGAAAGTAATTAATTCCAGATATAACAACATAACAATATGTCAGTATGAATTCTTTGTCAATATTAAGAGGAATCATTTTTGGCCTCCAATACCAATATGATGTGCACCTTTACTGAAAAGGCTTTTCCCCGTATGCTTAAACAAATTAATTACAAGTAGCCTACCCCATCATACTCCATGAGAAACATTCTCAGTTCCACCACTGCCTGTAAAACCTATAGGGATTTAATACCTTCCATGTGTTCACTAGCTCAAAAAGTGTGAATTGCGTTCCTGTGGTTGTGCATCTGTCAGACAACTGCAGTTAATCTTTGTGGTCGCATCAAATCTAGCTGAACTTCGCTGTGGTAGCACATGCTCTTAAAGACTGTGAGAAACTGGACCGTTCACAAAGCTAATTTTACCAGTGACACTTCTATTAATCTATCCCTTTGCTCTTTCCTCCACTCTCCAACCGCCGCCTCCTTCAAGCAGTGGCAGGATAGAGCTGTGAGGCAAAGAGTCATCAGCTGAGGCAGCGTCTCACTGCAAGCTCCACAATCCTTCCCATTAATCCACCATATAATCCACTGCAGCCAGCGCAGCCGATAAGGCACAATGTCAGAGGAGGTTAACAGAGTCTCCCTCGCTCCTCTCCCTCTGCAAATAGAGGGGGTGAGATGAAGGGATGAAAGAGGGATGGGTGCAGGGAGAGCGCCTGGGCAAATAGAGGTGAATAAATAGGCCGATAAATATTAGAGTGTGAAAGGCCGAGGCAATGGTGCTGGATGAGCACCTGTGTGAAGGCAGCTGAAATAAACTCTGTGTGTGTGCTTGTGTGTGAGTGTTAGACAGAGGTCAAAAGGAACTATTATTTAAAACAAAAAGGGAAGTACATAACATTAGCAGAAGTTAAATTTAGTTGGGCAATGACATTTGGAAATAAAACCACTGGAACAAAAAGAGTGGGAGTTGAGGAGTTCTGAATTTCACTCATGTAAGACACCTGCTTTGTCCTTAGCTACACAGCTAACCTGACCAAGCTTGCACGACACCTGGACAGTTTTTATGTGAAATGTGCTCACTTTTAGCCAAAATAAACTTCAGTATAGAGGCACAAAATTAAAAACCCAAGTCTGGCACCGACCTAATCATGGATATATCTGTGTGATATAGCAGTGCGTTGCACGGACAAGTTTGGTTTTGGAGGAGCGCCGTCTAGTTGTAGCCTTACATGCCTGCAACAACAAATTGATGAAATGGATAGAATTCGATTCTAAAATAGCTGAGAATTTCACTATGAATTTGTTAATGACTACATTGCTGCAGATTGTGCTACACAGCTGGCTAAAAAATCATTCATTGCATTAGAGCACTTCACATGTATTTGAATAAGAAGTGTTTAACTGCAAACTATGCGTAATGTGTCTCTGGACCTGAAATGTTAGAAGAAGAGGACACCAGTGTGATAAAAATCATAGTTAATTAAGCGAGTTTATAACAATGGCATGTGCTGCGTTCTGAAGTGAGGAATCGCCTGACAGCAGGCAGTTGTTCTCGTTTATCCAACAGCGATTCAGTTGCATGGTCTATTAAGTCAAATTGATTTCAATATTGCATGACAAGTGCATTTAACTAACTGGTTAACATGTATGTGAGTGTGAAAGAAAAAGAAAGAGCATATGAGAAAGAATGAGTGAGTGTGTAAGTGTGTGAAATCTGTGGCCTGTTGTTAAGATAAAGATAGTCCCACAAGCTATTTGATGCAGCAAAGCCTGTTAACAGTTGGTTTGTGTTTGACCTTTTTCTGTTTTATAATTTACAATTTACTATTTTAACAGTAAAGCTAGTTCAGTCAACATGAGCAGCTATCTTTCAGTTGTGCAGTATCCATGTAGGTCTGTTATTTGTGTTAATATTGTCTGTTTAGAATGACATCATTTTTAGAATAAAATTAATTTTTGTGTTTTTTCATGATTCAGTAGTTAGTAGGGGTGTGACGAGATCTCGTGGTACGAGATGTCCCTCGCTCTCTCTGTCTCTCGCTCACTCTCTCTGTCTCTCTCTCTCTCTAGTTCTGGAGCGCACGGATCGTCTGTCTCTCTCCCGTGAATAACGGGGGCTGACTGTATTCTTAAAAAAGAACATGACCATATCTTAGGCTGTTCTGTATCG
>JBBPDB010000039.1:2188222-2220805 GCA_037974465.1 Brachypetersius altus | reverse complement strand
CATGTAGGTCTGTTATTTGTGTTAATATTGTCTATTTAGAATGACATCATTTTTAGAATAAAATTAGTTTTTGTGTTTTTTCATGATTCAGTTAGTCAAAGAAATATCAAGAAATTAACTGATTATCAAACAGTTGTTAGTTGCAGCCCATAGCAGGCTTTAGATCACAAACATTCTTGATCCTTAAAGTTATTTTCTGCAAACTGAAATATTAATTTGTAGATGTTTTATTAGAACTAGAATGATCTGATGAAAGACACACTGTCTTTTGTCATTTTCTACAAGAAAACAGGCAAGAGCTCCCCTTTCTGGATGCCTGAAGACATACCATCAACTGCCTTCAGGATTCTTCAAGCCCTAATAATCAAAAGCAGATCCCTGTTGAACTACCAATTTTTATACTGATACTGCTGATCAAAATAAACACTTAATAATGCTCTTATTCATGCTAGTTTTTGTAAGTTGGTAAGATTCCTGATAGTAAAAGCTTCAAAAAACACTGTCTGAACAGGCTTGGATGTTGAAATTCAATACCTTCATAGTACAGACCAAATTACTGCAGTTCTACTGAGTATCAAAAACATTGTCATACAATACCAACAACTCTGAACGCTACCCATACCATGCACTGAACAAGGTAATGCTCCTTAATTTCCTTACAAGCACATTCAGAAGTACATACGTTTATAACTTCCACTTTATGACTAAACTAAACAAAATTTCCTACTAAATAGACTTGAGTTTGGGTCACGTCTATCTATTGCACTAATATGAGCTCATCCCTGCACAGAAATAGGTGAGAGAAACCAGACACCAGTGTAGTCCAAAATGTGTAAACTCTTTACCAGTTCACTAATGATTTGATTAGAACCCATATTTTGCCCTTTATGTTTCTGAGTGTTCCCATAGCAGGTGGAGTAAGTGTCCAGGTCTGAAAAGAGAAGTAATATCGCAACACTGGTTTTACACTCTTGCTCAGTGTGACTATACACATGAACACTTCAATTAGACTAAAGCAGAAGGCTAAAGGTAACTGCACTAGTTTGGTCCGGCAGGCTATTTTTGTTGTTTGGGTTATATGAACATCATCTTCTAGTAGTTCAAACAAAAAAAACCTATTTTAATGCTTAACCACAGACAGTGACAGGCCAACAATGGCAACCTGAGGTGCTGAGGTCTAGGTTCCTGGAAGCATCACACAGATGGTGCAGTGAAGAAAAAAGACATGAAACTATTTCTAAATATATAGGTCACTCACCTACACTGAATGTATAAAATAACTTAATCTAACGTAATTGCATGGTTTTGTAATAGTTATATGCTACTAACAAGTTTTGTGCTTAAATCACTAAATTTATGTTTCTTAGAGAATACCAAGCCAAATTAAACAATGAACCTGGTTCCCAACACTAACATAAATCCGAAAATTCACATCAAACCAATCAAAATGACTTCCCACCTTAATGATTATATTGCATTAAATTGCATGATTAAATCAGTGGAACCCCCCCCCACACACACACACACGCACACGCACTTTTGGGGCAGTTGGTGGCCTAGTGGTTAGGGAGTAGTCCCTTCAATCAGAACGCCATGGGTTTGAATTCAAGGACTGCTAGTAGGACTAAGGTACTCTTCAGCAAGGTACTGTCTCCACACACTACTCCCTGGGCACCATGTTCATGGCTGCCCGCTGCTACGTTTGAATGGGTTAAATACAGAGAAGAACTTTGTCCTGTTCACACTATGTGCTCTGGTGTATTTACATATGACAAATGGACACTTTACACTATTTAACACTCTCTGACGTTCTGCTGCACGCCCTGTGCAAAAACAATAGGCCACAATGTTAGCGTCATAAAACCAAACCAAGATCATTCAAGGCACATTGTGACATGTAAAACATATGAGTTTTATTAGGCACTGTGTTGTGTGTGTGTGTGTGTGTGTGTGTGTCTGTGTTTTGTGTTTGTTTGTTGGTTCGTTGTTATATTGGCTTAAAAATAAATAATCGAGCCCTCTGCATTCCATATCCCTAATGTCATGCTGAGTACCTTAAATATCTAAACATTCAATGTATAAATAACACATACTGGCATAAATTGTCTGAGAGGTGAATAAACGCTTGACAGATCAGAACACAGTTAGTAGTAAGAAGGCCATGTGAAACAATCTCCATTCTCTTTGATGCGGATTAAACCTCAGCACAAACAACCCATCATGACAGGAAAAGGATGTCACTTTAGCCACTTCGCATGGTTTTACTCATCACTGATCTTGAACATGGTCTTCAAGAAGCATGAAGATACTTATCTCTGACACTGGAAGAGGTTGGAAAGATCTAAAGCTGCAGTGGTCAGACATAAGGCGTGAGTTTTCTTGATCACTGTGAAAAAGATGGTAAACAGTACTGGTGGCTTATTGCTTCACTTCCTCTGTTGCAGTCTGTGAAAGAGGTGCCACTCTGTTACATGGGGCAGACACAGAGAAAAACACAGAAGTGAGAACCGTAGCTGATTATGTCAAAACGCCAGCCTTATCACCTTTTAAATCTCTGCTCTTCTTCTACACAACACAGTCGCAAGTGTGATATTAAATAGAGCAGTAAATCTAGTCTTGCAGGTACTCATTTATCACTGGGGATCTTACTACATGCTGTTTAACCCTTTCATGTAGATTCTTTCTGCATTCTCCTTTAGTAATATGATTTCTCAATGCTGTTGTCTCAGTTATTTATAAAGAACTATAATTAAACTACTACTGAATGAAAGGAATACACTGAGGTGTTCAGCAGCTATAACAAAAATATGCTTTTTTTTGGTGCAATTAATTGATGAACTAGTCTGATTAATTGTAATAAATTATTTAAATAATTTGACAGCCCTAATAGTGATCTAGGTCACAATTGTGTGTTCATGTTTTTTCTGATTGAACAAATCAACAAAAGGACTGAACTGATCTGCTCTGAATGAGCTCGTTATATGGAAAAAAGGACTGGGACACGCCTGTTTCCAGCATACCAATGCATTCTGGACAACACCATGCTTCCAACTTTGTGGACACAGTTTGGGGAAGAACCTTTTCTATTCCAGCATGACTGTATCCCAGTGCACAAAGCCAATCTTGTGGAAAACCTTCCAAAAAGAGTGGAAGCTGTTATAGCTGCAAAGGGGGAATCAACTGCATCTTAAAGTCTATGTATTTGAACGCAAAGTCCCCATTGGTGTAATGGTCCATATGGTGTAATATTTTACTATAGCCAGAAGGGACAATCATACTCTCTAGGGAAACTTTCAAGAGTTAATGGGGTCACCTGGTCTAAGAACAGTATCCCAGCAATCCTGCCCTGTTCAGCTCCAACCTGTTTCTAACATGCCCCTCCCCACTTACTTAAATGCTCCAGCCAATGAGGGACTTGGGAGTTTGTTAGCCAGAGCAGGTGTTGCAAATTGAGTTAGACTTCTAAAGAAAATGGAATCAGAATCAGAAGACTTTACTGATCCCAGAGGTAACTGCTAATAGATCTCCAGATCTCCACTGAGTTAGAAGGAACCTTGCCAAAGTCTCTGAATGTATCACTGAAGATTTGTTAAGTGAGATAGGGCTAATAAAAACATCTTCAGATCTATAAAACAGTGGCGAGTAATATGCCAAAAATATATAAAGTTGTGTCAAAACATGGATACATTTACAAACACCTGATCATTTATTGTATTTTAACAATGCTATCAAAAACAAAATGTAATTATTATTATGCACTGCACTAAATCCAACTAGACAGGACTAATTATGCTGTTTATGATTAAAATATGCAGTTGGCCAGTGTTCATTAAGTACTGACGATTTGAAACATAGAAATATAATCTGTTTTGAGACATAATCATGTCTTTTAAATAAATTCAATAAATTACAAAACCTTGCTCTTGTTTACAAACTCCCAGTACTTCACTCTGAATTACAGCAACACTTTGCGGTTGGAAAAAAGAATCACCCTAGATTCCTAAAATGGCAAGAAAACAAGCTCATCATGGCCCGATGCTTCTGCAAGAGCAAAGATGCACGAGCACGCGGGACGACCTTGTTTCCGGCAGCTGCAAACAAACATGCGATGCTACAATGATGGAAATCCCACTGCGCTGGGGGGGCACATGAAAATACACACCCCTAAAAGTAGAAAAGACCATAGTGTAAAGCCTAAATTAGCAATTCATGGTCTGGTAACTTCTTACGTCACATTTTGAGAAATTCAGTGGCGGATGCAAAAAGTGCCTGTGTCTGAGCGTGTGTGCATGAGCTCCTGAGCCTCTGATGTTGAGCTGCTCTAAAACTGATGAGTGACTAACAGGATGTAGGTTAGTGAGTCAGTCAGCTTGGGCAAATGTAGCTGATGATCTCCGTTTAGTCCATCATTTTAGTCAAACACAGCAGCCCAAGAGAGGAAAAGAGCCCGAAACAAAAGCTAGGACATTTCTTCACACTGCTATTGGTCACTGTTGCACCAGAGTGGTTCAAATTTCAAAGCAGTTTGATAAATGTGCTTTAGTGACCAAGTTCCTGGGAAACTTGTGCTGCCAGAAGAGAAAGCCACAAAAACTGCAAAGAGAAGGAGGCCACATGTGAGCTTTCTCATGTTCTCAAAAGGTCACCTCTCTTTAGCACACCTTACTTATAATGATCTTTTGTTTGAAACAATGACAATGATTTGTTCGCAGGGAAGTTACATTCAAAATCAAAACAAGAAGGCCATGAATTGTAGGGGTTTTTATAGAGAAAAACCTCTTCATTCTGGGCGGCTTAATGTTGCCCCAATGACCTAATCAACAGCTGGTCAAAGCACTGTACTGACCATGACATATTCAATTAATATGAATGTTATTTTAATATATTTTATTAAAATAATGCATTAAGCAGTTTAGGATGCCCAAAGCTTTGCCATGACAAGGTAACACCCCATGATATGAACAGAAAATGTTTTAACGGCAAAGTTTAACGAGGTGTTAGGAGATATAGTTTACTGGTTATACTTCACTGCATCATGATTTGTTTTGCCATCATTAAAAAAAACATTTTTTATTACAATTTACATGGAATAACCTAAATATTACCACTTCAAATGGACAGGCTTTACAGTTTTTTTATGTAATCTAATAAAAGTTAGTTACTTTCTGATAAATGAGCATAAGTGATTGGCATTAAAATACTATGTTAGTTAGTCCAGTCTTCAGACTGAGAGCATGTTAAACCCAACTCCAGAAATAATGTACTAGTACATACGCTTTAATCAGTCAATCTGAAGGGATTCACATAAATTATATCCTATGAAAACAAGTACGTACAGAAAGCAAAAAAAATTATAATGGCAAAGCACTTGTTAATTATTTGTTTTTATGGCAGCAACACTGTTGAGTGCCTGTACAAAATAAACAAACTGACATCCCACTTTCAACTCAAATATGAGAAAAACAGCTGTACCCGCAAGCTGCAATCCTTCTCCGTTTGTTTTGCTATCTGTATCTTATAGCGGTGGAAGAGCGAGTGTGTTTGAGTGAGATTGCTGAGTTTGGTTCATTGAGCTGTGCTTGGTATGTGTTCTGCAATATTCCAGGTGCCAGAAAATAACCTGCAAAAACGCGAGATAATCTGCCACAATTTTAAATGTCATGTAGCGTATCAGATGCTTTATTGTTACTCTGAATAACTGCTAAACATCCTGTTTAATAAAAGTCTTTTGGGGGGAAGTGAGTGTAATAAAAAGGGAAATAATAGATGTGATGAAAATAATAGGGTGTTCTGGACACAGGCAAACAATACAAAAAAGGTTTTAATAACAGTCATAAAAACAGTCCAGGTTTGTCAGTCAGGGTCAACAAGAATATCATAGACAAACCAAGATGTTAGTCAAGAAAACAAAAGCAGAAGCAAAGAGACAAAGGAAAGGTTTAGTAGTGAAATGGGAACACACAGGTAGTCCATGTGGGTAGGAACAGCTTATACAGTATAAAGGTTATATTTGGCACTTTTGTTCTGGCACAAGTAACTCCGCTGTACTGTGAACAATTGTTTTTCCATTACAAATAAAGTGACGCGTACCTGAACCATACCTGAGCTACCCTGTGCTCGCCAGCAGGGCCAAAATTGCAAGCAGCCGGGCTTACTGTGTCACTGCTTTATAATTGGTTAAAAAATGTTGTCATGGGTGATGAGATCATCACAGGACACCACTAACAAGTAAGCTGGGTTAGGTTTTCATCGCATGGTTAAACAATGGCAAGAAAAAGACATCAATAAAAGCTATAAACTATAAGTAAATAAGCTTTCATGGATACGGGGAGTAAATTGTGCTGCCGACGCATCTGAAACAGCATTACTGGGCTGAGAAAATCAAACCATGCTGTCGCAATACAGTTTAGGTACGCCATGGTTCCTATATGCCTATAGAAAACTGCTTCTGTTGAGTGTGTGAGGATCAGCTCTAAAATTACAGGCAATCAGACCTATTTTTTCCTTCAAAGGATCATACCAGGGAGGGCATGGCTATGGAATTGTAAAGCAATGCAGACTGGGCTAAAAAACCCAACAAACAATGAGGGTGAAGGCACGCAGGGCAACTCCTGCCAGTGTTTGTTATTGGAATGAACAGACAGCAGGGTGCACAGTGCAGTGCTAAAACCGCAGGGGAAAGTCGTGCTCCAGCCCACACCAAAAATATCCTCCTGCTTTGGGTGAGGGGCTCCAGGGGACCTCAGCCGCCTAGCCGAACACGGAGGAGGTAACAGCCCAAGTAGAGCTGTGCAGCCCTGGGTGCTGTCGCTCACAACTGGAGACGGGCTCTCCCGCTGTCACTATGGTAACAGTCCTTTCCTTTTTGGCTCCGAGTGAGGGGTGGTGGAGGGTGGAGGGCCGAGGTGCTGTTGGGAGGATGCTTGAAAAGCGGTGACAGGCGTGTGTGTGAGTAATTACCCCATTTTCCAAATTCACTCATCTGTTCTTGCACCTGTTAAGAATGCTGATGTAACTGCAAGGCATTTACATGCAAAGGTCTCTGTCATCTGCAGAAATGCTTCTTTCTGTGTTTTTACCTCTGAGATCTTAATTAGGTTTGGCCTTGTCTACATACCCTACCAAAGGCACCGTGCTTGAAGAGGTCAGGCATTACACAAACAGACATGATAAGGAGGCTATCATTCACTATTTGTCACAAACAGAGCTGTTTTAAATGCTGCAAATAACTGCATGTGGCAGGAATTCTGCTTCTTGGCAATTTACCAAAATGAGTTCTTGAGCTCTTGACACGCTTTATAAACAGTTATTGCCTCATAAAATCAAATGAGAGATAAAGAAAAAAATGAAAATGAGACATAAAGAGAAACATGCCACTTCAAGCAACTTCAGGAGTTGCACCAAAAATCAGAATCTATTAGGCGTAATTCATTCTCTCATATAACAGGTAATGGGTAGAAGAGTACCTGCATAGGTTTTTCATAACACATCAATAAGCACTGAATAATATTTGAAAGGTCTTTAAATACTAGGTAGTTAGATGGGCAGATGTCTGGGTTCACATTACTCAGAACAAACATGTGATTTATGTTCCTCATTGCTTATGAATGTGTTATGAAAGTTCCATGTAGGTGGCAGTATTTTTCTTCATTTAGCCTTCACGGAAGCATGTGTGATTGGGGGAGTCCCAGCTCAAGGGACTAACTGGTCATGCCTAAATAAGGGAGAAAATGTATAAATAACGTATGTCAGTATTTTCTTTTTTTTTATAGATGCATACAACACAAAAACATAATTCAACATCACGCTGATACTAGGATCACTGTTCTGAAATTCAGTAAGAAGAAGAAGAACCTCCAGTAATTACGATAACAAAGATTGTTATATCATCCATGCTTCATTTCACCATCCATCCAATATGAATATTAAGCCCAGTTTAATAAATGGTAAATGTATTTACAATTTACTCTGAGGGTATAAATAACAAGCACTTGCAATATATACATACTAATACACATCCTAACGTTATTCAATACTTTTATGAGCCTCCTATGCTGGCAGAATTTACTTCACTTGGTTAAAACTATGCCTTTTCATCTCACATGACCTTCGTTGCAATCCACGAGGTGAAAATGAGAGCAGGCTGTAAGAGCTCTGGGCCTGTCCCCTCTCACACCTCAAATTTGAAGAGAAAAAATTCCCTGTGCTGCAGAGAGTGCGGGGCAGGTAGATGGTCTGGTGGATGATTGTAGGTGTCAGGAAGAAGGGCAAGCGTGTTTCGGGACCACAGACAATGGATTGACACTGACACTCAGTAACACGGCAGTCAGCCTCCCAGGCCTGCTGGCGCAGTGAGCGGGAACAGCTTAGAAAACCGTGACCATCACAGACAAATGTAGCCTTTTGGAGAAAGGCACTACATTGCAACAGCCTCCTTTCTCTTTATCGGGAGTCATGAGGTCAGCTTATAATAGGAAGCGTTTGATTAAGGCCACAGAACAGGGCGAGGAGTCAGAAATAAAGATTACCGGGTCATTCCGCTTTGCCGCATAAGCAACTCAAGCACCACATTAATCACCTCTCATCAATTGTACTACAGGGTGCGGGAAACTAGGAGACTAGGAGGAAAGAGAGAAAAGGCGGGGTGTAAATTGGGCTTCAGCATTTTTAATACTTTTTAATAATTTTTAATACTGTTTTCTCTAACAGTGGTATGGCATGATAAGGAAACTAAAGGTGTGGTGTGGGAAAACAGACAGGTTAAGGCCATGGGACATTTTACCACGAGACCCAGCTTGGACCGTTATGAGTAAAAGACTAACCTTCTTGATTAAAATCATAAAAATTATGAAATTCTCTAATGTTTAATTCTCATCCACAGAACACGCCAATATGTTTGCATTAGGTTGATTTAAACATTAAATGCTGGTTTGGTTGGGCTATTTCATATAAAAAAACAAGTGGAGTGGCCACTCCAATATCTTCCCCAATACATCACTGAGCAGCGTGCACCAAACTACGTCGTGTCAAACTGACAAAACCACCCTAGCTCAGAGCTCGAAGACAGATCGTTATGGCCTGTTCACCTTTACTGAAGACGCACAAATCACTGTCATGAAAAAGCTGTAGTGCATTTATGCATTTACATCATTCAGAGTTGCTTTTATCCAAAGAGGCTTACAATTTTTCAAAACACTACACACGCACCTGTATTTTGTACACAATGTATATGCTGGTACTATGACATTTGTGCCAAAAAACAGAATTGCAACTATTTTAGTTTTTCTGAGAATGATAAGAAAATTATAATCAGTACTTTTACTTAAATTTAAGATCAAAGGTGAAGAATCACAAAGTCCTACATCAAACAATACAATGTAGTGATACATTATACTGTTTTTCATATTACATGTCACAATATGTTGTTTTCTTATATCTGATACATCGATATAAGAAAACACTCTAAAACAAACTTTTTTTCAATATTACACACACTGAACTGAATTAAATCAAATTAAACAATAATAATTACACTCATTTTGTAATATGCAGTCAGCCAGTGTTTTTAAGCACTGATGACATCACAGTCCGCATACCAGAGATGGGGACTCGAGTCTGAGACTCGGACATAAGTCGCACAAACAAAGACTTGTGACTTGACTTTAGACTTGCCCTCAACGACTTGAGACTTGACTTGGGCTTGGGTGCTGTGACTCATGAGTCATAACTCAAAAACAATGTTAATTTCATGGAATTATTTATTTATATCTTGCACTCCCATTACTTTTGTCCGAGGTGAACGGTTTTCGGCTAATAACAGTTTTTGAGGGGTCGTTGGAAAGGTGTCATCGAGACCTATCTAACTGTGAAGTTTCACATTTAGAGTGTGAGATATATTGTTCATATTTAACATTTAGATTTAAGATCATTTAAGGCAAATCCTCAATTAGCATAAACATTTTGAGCTCAACGTTTACAGCTCAAAAATCCCACATTTAGAGTTGCCATTTGTAAAGATTGCCACTCAAAGACTTGAGACTTGAGTTGGACTGGGTAAAAATAACTTGTGAACATCTCTGATGCATACTGAGCAATATTTCAGAGTAACTGATCACTTTAATGATAAATATCACCATATTGCCCAGGTACTGTACTATGGGGAAAAAGAGAACACTCATCACTGTCTGAAACCTAAAAATTTACTGAACACAGAAAAAATCATATTTTTAAAATGTAAAAATATTTTTGAAGCAATACAAAACCCTTCAAACACATGTCAACCTGGTGCCAGCTTATTTAAATAAACAACTTTTTCCAAAGTGCAGCACTGAAACCATAAATGCTGTATGCAAGAGTGCACATAAATGTGTTTACCTGTGCTGTCTCGGAAACAATATACAGCTCCAGAAAAAAGAGAAGAGACCACTGCAATTTTTAAAATTAGTATCTCTGTGAGTATGACTGGTGATCACTGGAATCAAATCTTTTTTAATGAGGTAAAGTTAAAAAAGATTTAAAGATTTAAAAAAAAAAGTACACTGCTGTAAATAACACTCTCGTCTTGCAACGTGACCATTTGGATGGCAAAACACTAAGGCTTCAAGAGAGAACAAGAGATTTTAAAGGAAATATCAATACATTAAAATAAGAGAAATGATGCAGTGTTTACAGAACTTAAGTAATTCAAATGAAAAAACATTTCTTATATTTCCCTCGAATTACTCAAGTTCTGTAAACACTGCATCTTTTCTCTTATTTTAATATATTGATATTTCCTTTAAAATTGTGCTTTATAGAATACTTTTTATTTGGAAATCAGGAGAAATACTGTCAGCACTTCTTGAAAACGAAGGCAAAGCTCTCCAGTTCAATACTTCCACCTTTAAAAGACAAAAGCTGAGAAACTGAACATTTTTGCAGTGGTCTAACTTTTCCAGAGCTGTAAAAGTCATCTGTGAATTTGAATGTGTGCACAATTTTGATTTATGTGTAGGGTTTAACATATATTTGAAAAAATACATCATATTCAAATGTGCCATAACTTTTGCATGTTTTTTTTTCCTGTAATGTCATATTAATTGCTGGAAGGCTATGACATAAAACCTTTGAAGCTTTAAACACTTTTACTTTAAAAAAATTAATTTCAAACTGGGAAATGCCTGTAAATGCCCATCTTTGTCACTTCACGGTCATAGATAACTACTTGGTCATCTGTTCTAGCAGATTACGCAAAACACCACACTCCACAAGCTGACAGAATGTATGAACTGGCTGAATGATCTGACTGCTTCAACCGGTGAATGAGGACCACTTGACCATAGGACCACAGGACACCATTTTGTGTATAATTTTAAATATTTATATGATTTGTTTTATCTATAGGAATTTTAGCATTTTAAACTGATACATGTAAATTAACTCTACTCTGACTGGCTGTCGTGTACTGAGCCTAATTCAAAAAACATAACAGACTAATACAGGATGTATGTAAACGCACTCGATTTTTTAACATCACTAAACCATACATTTAAACCAGCTTCATTTACATTTAAACCAGCTTCATTTACATTTAAACCAGCTTCATTTTCATTTAAACCAGCTTCATTTACATTTAAACCAGCTTCATTTTCATTTATAGACCGTAAACTGTGCAGTTTGAAACTGTGCAGTGTTTTCAGGTACTACACTAAACTCTTCCATTTCAAAAAGAAAGGGAAATTCCATTATACCGGCCGTTTTCAAGGTTCTTCATGCTGTTATTCATTTCTCATTTCCAAAAATAGCTCTTCAGGGAACTCAAATGGTTCTTCTATGGCATCGCTTAAAGAAGGAGACCTTATCAGGATGCTGGGCTAGGACTTCTGTAAGGCTTATTTGTGGCAGTGCAATAAAAACAAATTTGACTCAACTTGACTCAAAAGAAAGAGTGCAGAAGAAAAAAAATACTTTCTTCCAGCGGCGTATATTTCAGGGTAAAGGTCAAAGTACAGTCCAGTGTATTATTCCAGCTAACAGTCCTTTACAAATCCGCCCACATCAATAGGGGCTTCTCCTACCACCTTCTCTCCAATGAAGCTCAAATGTTCACACTCTGCTTTAGACAGTTTCGTTTGCTTGTAACGTTTGGTCAATTCTGTGATCATAAATACTCAAGCAGTGCATCGTCATAAAGGATACAATAAAGACTCTTTGATTTAAGAAAGGAAATAACAGTTTGGTCTGGTTCTCTTCCAACATGCTTGCGCTCGCCAGTTCGGTTTTAGAACACTTTGGAAAAGGCTCATCAGGTCATCCTTATTTCTCTCTCCCTGAGGTACTCATTAAAGACAAGAGAAACCGAGTGTGAGCGAGAGAGAAGGGCAGTGAGAAAGAGGGAGAGAGAGAGAGAACTGCATTACAGTTACAGAGTGAGTGGGAGCAGCTATAGGGAAAAGTGCTCATACATGGTTGATAAATGGGGCCAAATCCTTCTCGACTCTTCAGCTCGGCGAGCACCGCCTCAGTGAGTAGAGTGGTCAGTACAATATCTCTCCCAATACATCACAGCCCAGCGCAGCGCCCAGCAAGCGTACTAAAGCCGTGCCAAACTGACAAACCCAGCCTAGCTCAGAGCCCGGCTCAAGAAAGATCCTAAAGCAGCTGCAGTAATCAACGTTAATGTGGCTTCAACCATGTGAGCTTCAGGCTAACAGACCCTTAAATGCTGCTGGCAGATGAAAGCTGCCTGAACTCAAGCTATTCATCTTTACTAAAGAGATGCAGCCAGGAGAATTCTTAGGTTTTCTAAAAAGAATATAGAAAAGTCAGTTCTTCAATCACTCCCAAAGAGCTCATTCAGATCATTGCAAAGGAGACAGATTACAACCTACATCTTTTAAAAAGAGAAGACCACAGCAGGTAGTAGAACTGCTGTTAGTACAGATGGCACTATACAACCTTTCTATTCTGATATGTAGGGGTGGGCGAGATGGTAAAAACATAGTATCACGATACATTTTAAAGAAACTTTTCTGTGCAACTTGTATTACAAGTACAAACAACAAAGTCAGTACGGTCAAATATGAAAAGAATATTAAAAACTACGATTTTTTATTCAATGATTCACACACGGCACACCTGTAATCCAAATTAAACAGGATGAATTGTTAAACAGAACGTTTTGTTTGTAATAAAGGAGGTCAGTGTTTTTTAAAGTGTTGATAAAGTTCACAATATGTTCTAATATAATTGAGACATATTGTGGTGATAATGATAAAATAGCCAGCTCTGCTAATATTACACAGAAATCCTGAAAATTGACTGGTGAAGACAGAGTTGCTTGGGGGATTAATCTTTTATCTTTGGGTGAGTTTTTTTGATCGAACCATGTGTGGTGATCTGCAGAAGCCCATTAGCTGTGACTGCAGGGAAAGAAAAACACTTTATCAGAAACACTATTTACACTATTTGGGTTGTGTATTTTCTGCAGTTTCTGTTGATTCATTATTTGTTGAAAACATAACTTTACTGGTGTTTAAGGTTACACAACTCCCAGTATATTACTGTCACATTTCTTGCACCTTCACTGCAAAAAAGAAGGAATAAAGACTGTCAGGTTATCATTCAGTGAGTAAAACCAGGTGTGATTCAGAGATGACTGTGTGTGTGTGTGTGTGTGTGTGTATCACTCCATAATCAGTTGACTCCCTCCCTTACAGGATAAGAGAAAACGTTTAAAAACATTTTTCCTAGCATCCTTTTGGTGATGAGCTTTCTGCAGGAGACGCGCAGATGATAACATTATGACAGCAGCCTACACACGTCCTACCTGTCATGTCTTGGCTCGACTCAAAGTGCCAGCAGCCTGACATTGTTCTTGTAGGTGTGACAGCATTGCATTTGGAAAAAATGTCGTTTTTCTATTTTACCTCGTTTAACCTTGAGAACATAAAACTGTTCTTCTCTGTTCTGTAAAGTAAAACCCAAGAAAGTTTTTTCTGTTAAGACTTTTCCAAAAAAAAGAGGTCACTTTAATATCATAGTCGGTTGACTAAAGAACATGAATTTCCTATGGGCCCTTCTGCATTTCACTATACATCGATCATCCACACCAACAAAACTGCTGTGGAATCTAATGCCAACCGCGGACCGGTACCGGGCCGTGGGTCATGTGGTACCGGTCCGAGGGCTGCACAGAAAAAAACTTACAGTATTTCCGTTTTATTTACTATCAGATAAAACATCGTTTAGAGAGCATTAGCATGCTGAGTGGATGTTACCCGTGTTATGTTGTTGGCTCGTTGCTTTGAAAATGCTGTTAATAAAGCTGCGAGTACACATAGGATTTACATTTATTATTATATGTTATAGATACCCCCATTATTATATCTTTAAACTATCCCCATTTTTATGCGTATCATTTATTTTTATAAATACGTATATTTATCTGCCACTCCTTAAAGGCCGGGCCGTGAAAAAAGTTTCTGATATTAAACCAGTCTGTGACGAAATAAAGGTTGAGGACCACTGCTTTAGTGGATCTTTTACATCAAGTGTATTGCGAAAAGGGTCACACCAGTGTTCCTGGTTTGCAGCAGTGTTGAGGTACGTGGTACATTTATCATCCATTTAAATGTCAGGACCCAAGGTTTCCCAGCAGAACATTGCCCTGAGCATCACACTGCCTCCCCCAGCTTGCCTTCTCCTCATTGTGCATCTCTTCTCCAGGTAAGTGATGCAAACAAACCCAGCTGTCCACATGATCAACAAGAAAACTTAACTAGATCAGGCCCAGTTCTGATGCTCACATGTCCACTGTAGGCCATTTTCACAGTGTACAGAGGTCAGTGTAGGCTGAGAGATTTGTGGTTTCACATCCCAATGCACAGCAAATTGTGATGAACTGTTTTTTGTGAGATCGGGTAGCCTTCACTCCCCATGTACATCAGTGAGTCTTGGGCATCCATGACCCTGACGCTGGTTCACCGTTGTCCTTCTTTGCACCACCTTAGGTAGATAGCAATCACTGTATACCGGTAACACCTCATAAGACCTGCCATTTTAAAGATGTTCTGATCTCAGCAACCAGCCATTACAAATAGACCCTTGTCATAGCGGTTCTTACGTTCACCCCTTTTTCCTGCTTTTCCTTTATGTATCCCACATCATGACAGGTGCCACTTTAACAAGATAATCAATGTTATTCACTTCACATATCAGAAGTTTTGATATTGTGGCAGATTCATGTATATCTGTCCAGTATCAACCCCATCATCTCTATATCTCCACCCTCAGCCCTGTACCCTTCATCCTTCATCCAGTGTTAAACCAGCAGCTGGGCTCCAGCTGATGCTTAAAGCTACAATCAACAAACATGGAGGTGCTTTCTGAATTCAGCTCACGGATGTGTCGGCGACTGCGCGGACCTCCTCCACACAGATGGACACACAGGCGAGAGAGAGCGAAAGAGTGAGAGAAAGAGAGAGAGAGAGAGAGAGACAGACAGACAGAGAGAGAGGTTATTACAGATTGGATTCTCTGCCCTACTTTTATAATTACACATTGACATTCGGACTGGAATTTCTCTTGCTTTGATGATTTTCACAGACTGTCTCACTCTATTTTATCATTCTCTTTCTCACATGTCCTCTCTCCTTCCCTCCTTTCTCGCTCGCTCCCTCTTGGAGCAGTGTCTTTTAAATGCATATCCAAAGCTTGTTTTCTCTTCAAACGCAAGCTTAATTTCAGTAGCACTCCAGTGCTGTGTGAAATAAGGCTCTGATGGCGTGTGCCGATAAAAGAGGCCTGAAACGTTTGAGGATAATAACACAGTCTGACTCTGTAAACACACTGCGGCATTCACCTCTCAGCTCATGCATTAATTCCATGCACAGACTATTAAACCTTTGTACTATTCTCCTTGCAAGGTCTTGTTATGTTGACATCTACAGACACTGAACCTTTTCATGTAAAAGAAACTATCTTTGACAGAAGGAAATTTGTCATAAATATCTGCAAAATGAGTATCAGGAAATTCCTGAGGCTTCTACAGCAAACTGACAGCCTAAAAAGGTTTCTGTTGGTCATTGTGTAACAAAATTCCGTCAAAGCAGAAAACACATGAAAAACAATAATGCAAGGAATATATGAAATATAGCTTCATAATATAATGTCTTTTCTTTCCCACTGAAATATGGTTTATGATTAAATGTGAACTTGCAAAAATCAGGTATTAGGGTGGGCCGGGAGAAATACTGCATTACACTATAAGTTACCATTCCTTTAGATAAGAAAGCTGTTTAAGTCTGACATACTTTTACTTCAATTACCTAAAGTGTGATGACAGGTTATATATCTTTGAGTAACGTTGATGCAAATGAAACGTATAAACTTAGCTAACATACTTTGAATGTAACGTTACGGCATCATCTGAGTTGGTGTTTGCACATGTCATAGGTAGTCAACCATTATAAAAATCCAGGCGAATGGTGAGTCCTGTAGAGCTATCCTGAATGCAATAACGAGCATCAACAGTTCATTGGCTGATCCATAATTTAACCAGGTGGCTACCACAAAAATTACATTATATAACAGTGCTGGTCGTACTCTCAGTTTACAGCACATGTATAAGGATTTCAAATATTGTATATCCATCTTCAAAATTGTTAATTATTGGTATGGATTTCAGCCTGAAAAAACAAAAACATCAGTCACCCCTAATCATTAATGAGTCAGGTCAGTGTGGTAAAATGCATAATCAATACAATGAAAAATAACAAATGTATAGGCTAGTTTTTAAAACAAATACAGGATTTTAAACTACTTTATTTGAGATGCACTATAAAAATAATAAAAACAAAAAGTATATTAATGTAAAAAAAAATGAATGCCCACCAGGCTGTTTCTCACTATAATAGAGAACAGTTGGGAACATGTCAAGCAGTCAGTGATCTATCAATTAATCGAATCAGTTTATTTTAATCACTGATATTTAAATGGGGTAATACATTTTTTAATCAAATAATCGTGACAGCCCTACTTTAATGTACTGTATGGCAGCAGATTTTTTCAAAATTTAGAAAATAATGGAGTTAAAATGGGGTTAGAAGACTAAAAAATAGGTTTTGGTTTAATAGCAACATGCCAGACTTAACCCATTCATCGGGTTTAGCTCCTCAGGTCGGCTCGGGAATTTCTCCACAGAAAATGCGATGTGAATTGGGGAGGGAGGTTAAACTGTGCAGGGGAGATATTGGCTGAACCTGACTGCACAGAGCAACGAAATGAGCTGGTATTGCTAACAAGTGCAGCGTCCCTAATCAACACCACTCCAACAATGGAGAACCGCAGGGCAAGGGATGGCGAATGTGGCGTCACTGATGAGCTGTTGCCGCTGCAATCATAGATTGGACGTTTAATCCACTGATTAGCTGGTGAGGTGAATCCCAGCCAAAAGGCAAATATTCTGCTCGCCTGGCACTAGGAATCATTTGGTAAATGAACAAAAACCAAAAGGAAAACTCTTGTCGACATGCTCTCACACACACACACAGAAACACTCGGAAAAATCGGAGGACCATCAAATGAGGAAAAACACCAATATGTGCTTGTTTAATTGTAATGCAAATTCATAATTAACTACAGAAACAAAAAAAATGCTCCAGAGAGGAAAAAAAAAGTACAACAGATGGCTGCGTGCTGGAAAATTCATGCTCAACCGATTATGTGTTATGCGTCTGATTTTAATTACACAAACGCATAAACAGCCTAATCAGGCTTACAGGAGACAAACAAACCTCGCTTTATCAGCAGCTGTGCTTCAGTCTTATGACACCAAAGACATAATGACTGCGTTAAAATAGACCAGAATCACAAGGAACCACGCATGTTATGAATGAAGCCCAAAATAACTTGAAATTGAATGGAATGCTGCTTAAATGGTTCTGCTGCGCTGGGGCCGTAATTCAATCAAATTCCAAAGCCCTCAATTCAATTATCAAAATTGCTAAAATTAATTACGAAGAGTGACACATTTCCAGCACTACTCGGCTGGCCTAGGGCAAAAAAAAAGGAGTTCAGATGACGCACGGGTGTCAAGTATGCTGCAAAAGAAGCATCTGCAAACCAGCAAAGTGGCACGAAAAGAGTTCAGTTTTAACACGGATATGTCAACTCCACTGCCTTAAGCTCTTCCTTTCCCACAATGGATAATACAGGCCAGAAAATGCAATTTTTAGACAAAATTGGGCAAAAAAGATAATACCCTTTAGTGTGAAATCTTAAAAGCTAAAATGACAGACAAGTGACAACCAGAAAATACAGTTAGACCCTACAATATATATTTGTGTGTGTGTGTGTGTGTATATATATATATATATATATATATATATATATATTTAATATATATTTATGTGTGTGTGTGTGTGTGTGTGCTTTTGTTTATAAATACATTATAGCCATCACAACCATATATCTAGGCTCTATTTACATTGATTTTAATGTGTGGCATTATTAAATAAATTCATATATCCTATTCATATTTTCTATGTGATAGAGAACCAGGCTGCTTCCATTCCATACTTTTTAACACGAAACAAAATAAATAAGTAATACTATTATCACAAAAACACAAACACAATGAGGTACAGCATTTTTTAACATATAGGTTACTCAAACACACTAGCCAAAAATCAAACATAGAACCAATATATTCAGACTTGTTTCTGTGAACTTTTTTCTCAGTTTTGTTATCAGCTGGATATGTTCGGCTGGAAGACTCATCTGAATTAGGTTAACATAGACAACCCAATCTCAGCAAAATCTTAAGATCTTAAAATCTTATACAAAAACGCAAGATTGTTGTAGACAATCATTTAAGACAAACTTTTAGTAGTTTGACACTTTTTAAGGAATGGCGATCACCCTATAAAATGCAAAAGAATGGGAAGGCAAGGGAAGAAGTTTTTTTCCCTAAAACATTATAGCAAGGAAACGTTTTGAACTACACTATTAAATTGAACATTTAAATTGTCTTGGGAATGCAATCTGCAGCAGAGGCGCCTGCTTTTATTTACTGCTGGATTCAAAGTCATCTACGGCTTCTGTGCCATCCATTATAATTATGTTCAGCCTTTGTTTTCAGTTATTTGATTTACAGGCAATTTTGCTCAAAAAAAGGGACCCGTCAGTCAGTGTATTGCAAAGAAAAGAAATACAGCGATGCACACGTGTGTGTAAAAAGTTGGCTCTTTGTTAATCAGAGAGAATGGAGACGGCGGTGCTTTCGTATACTGCTGTAAATAGTGAGGTATCTTTACTGCTGGCTTTTCACAATAACTGCTGTGTAATTGCTGTGAACCCTGTCTGTGCCTCTGATGCCATTTGCATTGTCAGACCTAATGAAAAACCCTTGTAGCAGGAGGGAAAAAATTATATATGCTTCAAAGCGAAGGGCTTGTCTGCATGAAAGAATGTGAAAAGATACTTTAAGGGGAATAATAAATAAATAAAAGACGGCTAGCCATTAATTACAGAGAGCGATTACGTAAGACGACGACTCATGAAAGCCTGGAGAATGTTAAGCGTCACCTCTGTCAGCCTTCTGATGTCGGAAACCGTTTGAGCATTAGCAGCAGCCATCAGTGAGATCGTGGCTAAGCAGGGCGGCCGGGAGCTGCCGCACCCTCAGAACTTCTTCAGAGGAGCGGCTGGGCTTTCAAGATTCCCCTGCCAAGGGCCGCTATTGAGATTACAGCATGCGCTTAACTTAACGCGCCCCTGTGTTGCAAGTCACTGCAGTCGGTGAGCATCAAACTTTTATTAAGTCAGCTGGTGCAAGCGAGCTAATATTGACCTGCCCTGAACAGCCTGCAGTGGCAATGAGCAGTCACAAGAAAGCAGAGAGCCTCAAACGCTTTGTGTATTTTTGGCCATGCTCATCTTGGCCAAAAATAAAGGCGCGTTGTTTTTCGACATTTTTTGAATCTGCAGAGCCACTCTGCATGGACTGCGCACCTAGTCAGAGCTGCATTTACACTTCAGAGATAAGAAAAGCAGCTTAATTCAAAATGCCAGAGGTTGCATCAAAAGCCAGATGAGAACATGCAAAGAACTGGTCTGAGTAGCATTGGTTCCCCACAAACTGAACTATACTGAACTATGCTGGCCTGAGGCTATCGCCAGAATATAGCTCTGCAAGCTCCTGCAGACTCGTACACAACTACGTGAAAAGCCCCAGTATCTGCTTAGCAAGCACACTTCAGTATAAAGAATGCAAAAGGAATGTGTTAAAGTATTACATTTAAATGATTCTTTAATATGCAGAAGTGAAATAAAACTATTGTAATGTCTTTAGAATGCTGTTAAGGGAAATATACAAAAATATATTGTTATCTCATAACTAACTTTCGTGTAGAATTTGTGCCTTAACAACTACTTAAGTCAACTAAAGACTAAAGCAGTTTAAATTTAGAACAGGTAAGCACACACTGGCTATTATCTGCAGATCTTACTGTTGATACCTAACGATGCCCATCTGTGGCTTTGCATGATCTAGTTTTAACCCTTGCAGCTTTGTAGCAACAAAACAAGGAGCGTGAGAACGTGATTATGACTAATATTTAGATTTCAGATATTAAATTAATTGTATTAAAGGTCACATTTAGCTTATTCAATTGCACTACAGCATATATTAAATGTGCACACAGCAGTTTATGTACTTAAATGAAAGTATATATAAAAGTATATATATACATATATGAATACATTGTAAACATTAAAAGGATTTACTTTTCATAATAATATTTTAAAAGTTAAATACATTGTTAGATTTTTATTTCTGAAGACGGTCATTGCACTTTGCATTTTTGGAGATATTAAAATATTGGGGGCACACTTGGAATTGTACTACTTGCATTGTTCCTGGAATCAGCAGATGCAACACTGCTTCTGACAGCATCTCTGATTCGGATAAATGATTAGTGCTTGGTCAGTAAAGCCCAAAAACACTGTGAAGTACGTATACAGACAAAAACAGCCTTTCAGTTTAAAATGATGTAGAAATTAACCAAGTGGACCCAAAACATTACAGTGTTTTTCACACAATATAAACAGTGACCCCCTCACTTCTCCACAGAATGGGCTGTTGAGGTTAACACATTGCGCACGTGAGCTAGTGAGTGTCTCGCACCCTCAAGCCTTTTCAGCAACGAGTCTCCCAGTTGACAATCGTTGCTTGTTGCCAAAATCAAGTTGGAAATAACTGCTGGTCAACAGACTGCTTGTTCCCCTTTCCCCATCAAAAAAACAACTGGCATGTGTGGAAATACTTCACTCTAGACCACACAAACAGCATAGTGACCTGCACAATCTGCAAGGTGTCAGTAATGCCCTAATATATATACGCTAATACACGTGTATTTATACATCGTGTATTAATGATGCCAAAGTGCCACTGGTCACGCACTTCATGTTGTTAGAAAATTTAAAATAAAATAATAATAATAATGCTACATTTACTTTCTGAAATTCACATCAAAATACCATTTGAAATCTTGACATGTTTAGAAAATATTCCAACGTTAAAAGCAGGACATTAAAGCATTACAGCGAGGAATAGCCTGCATTACCAACAAACAGCAAGTTGAAAGTCATAAGTGTCATTTCAAAGTTGTGTAAAGTACGTAGAAACCTTGTGAACTACTCTTTGTACGTCATGATACAACAAGGCTGAACACTGCAAGATCTAATGAAAAAAACTTAATATTGTTCATTTGGCCTACGATAAAAAATGATTCGCTGCTATTACATTTAAACATCAAATCAGTGAGACGGAAACCTTAAAGAAGTAGATTTTAAAGAACAGACGATTCGTACTCAGAGGTTTAAGCTAAAAGAACAGTCTTAATGAAAACGCTCTGAAAACACAATGAGACATGATCAATGGTTTCTCATGGAGTCTTCATGAGGTTCTCATATTCTTAATAACAGGCAAAAAAACAGTTTTGCAAACCTTGCTGCAGATTTCCTGTGAGTAACCAATTGAGTATGCATCAGAGTCTTTTTTATCTGAACATAACAGCAATTCTAAACTCCACAGTATTTCTCACAGTATTTAGCAAGAGCAGTAGAGGGCCTTCAGAAAACAATCTACAAGCAAGGGCAGAGATAGAGATGTTGACTAACGAATGCTAAAAACATTATAACGTTATCAGGACTGTAACACACATGCCACGGTTTCATTTAGCTACGGAAAACACAGTAGATGTCCGTTAGTAGTTTACAAGTTCCACAGAGGGATTCATTCAAAAAAGGTATCACCTTCATACCTCAATATAAGGAGGTGTGCGACACAACAATGATTCAGTCCAGGTAATGCAATATTTGTGGAACAAATAGAATGCCATTTGTACGGCTGCATAACACTCAGAAAAGGCTACACTTAATTATAATTAACTTATAATTTATTTGTACCTTTGAAAGGTTTGTACCTTTCAAATGTGTTTCTTTGTGCCAGATTCTTGTAATTCAAGCATAAAAGTGAGCACTAGAAGGGAAAAAGTACCCTTTTTGATCTATAGATGGGACAGGATTTTTTTAGCACAAAAGGGAATGTTGTCTGCCTGAAATACAATTTGGTCTGAAACTCAAACTTAGGTGTTTTGTTAAAGGAAAAAAGCGGGCCCTAATCTCTTTGCCAATATGTTCACTCAGGCTGGCAGACACAAATTCAGACTTCAGACTCAATAAACACGCTGATTGCAGTGCACCTAAAACTACTCAAGGAAACAAAGATTTCAATAATGCTCAGCAGGACACTTTCTTTAGATAGAGAAAGTTGAATGAGATAGACAAAATCATATTACATAGACTTAGACACATAATATGTTTCAGTTTCGATCGATAGCTCCTCTTTTAATAAAAGCAATTTTAATATTTAATGTTGAAGGTAATGGTGTAATGCAAAATATCAAATAAATTAACTAAGAATGTAATTTTCTTCATGCCCAAATGAGGTGTGAACACTGATTACTTAAAATAATAAGTGCATCTGTTAGTTCCTTAGCTGGCAAATGTGCAATGCAGAAAGCTAACGCTGACAATCTGTGGTGAACTATATCAGCTAAACATCTTTGACAATGTTCACACTGTGAACTTTGACTACACACTTTATAAGTCAGAGTAATTAAAATCAGACTCAACGTTCTCACAATGTTCAGAGATTTTATTCGCTTAATCTACTCCATGGCAGACCAAGAACACCATGACCTTTTACTCAGTGCTGGACATGAAACCTGCATAAATGATTTGTAATCCCTCATTGTTTGTCTCTTTTCTCACAAATTTTTATTAGAAGGCTAAGAACGATTTCAGAATAATAATTAATAATAATTACAGCTGTGTAATTGCACACCCCTAAAAATATGATTACTGCTTGAGCTGACTGAAAACATCCTACTAGAATAACCTAGTATTACTAGTACTTCTGGAATAAACTAGTAGCCTACCAACAGAAATAAACCAGTACTAGTACAAATCAGTAATGAAGTCACTGTTTCTTATGAGAGTGTTTTTGTGGAACAACATCCACTCTCCTCAGATCCACTGTTAACCTGAGCTATTGGATCTTGAGCAGAGCAACTTTAGCCCCATCACTGAGATACTGCTGGTACTTGAAAAAATGCTTAACACACACTGGGTGAAGTTGAAGCAGGTGGAAGGATCTACCACCAAACCAACACAACTCACTCATTCTTCACGGTTTCCTTGGGGGTGAACATTTACTCACTCCTCAAACTCTAGAGCTTCCAAACACAGCTGGTGTTATGAAAGAGAGTGGTAGAGAGATAGAGAGAGAGAAAAAGAGAGAGAGAGTAAGAGTGTCTGCTGTACAAAACACTTATGCCAACTCAGCCCAAAAGAAATATTTGTTAGGTCACTGTAAAAGACCTCTCATCAAATTTGACAATATTTTAATTTACAATTACAGGAAAACAAAATATGTTGTCTTTTAAATGCATTTTTGAACTCAATGGCATGCAATACATCCTACAGTAGACCCATACATCCTTCAATTTTTCAGTTTTAGGTTTGCATTTCGGATTGATTAGCATTCTGCAGCTCTGCAATCAATTTAACTTGATCTTGTCTCTTGATCTTGATCATAATGTGGTTTTGGTGTACTCTGTGCTCCATGGGTCAGCGGTGAAAGGCTTTAGCTGTGCCTGTTCACTGCCTCATGAAGCATGAAGAAAATCTGTTCTTCGTGCACAAAAAAGTACATACAAACCTTAGTGAAACCTAAAAGAGGGAGCAACTGCAGAATGTAGCAGAAGGGTGGCTCCTCCGGTGTCTACAAAATACACACTCTTTCCAACTACAGAAGATGTGGAAATGTGCCCTGAACAGGAAGTGTGAAAATGTGACTCAAGACTTTGACACTATTTTCATCAGAACAAACCAAGATCATTTTGCGATGCCTGTAATTCGAACCTGAAAAGCATTCTCTCTGATGAATATAGAAGTCTACAAAAAGCAGCACTTTTCTGTTTGGAAAGCCTTCATAATGCCGCCAGAGATTTAATCAAAGGAAGCTCTTACAAGATTCAACACAGCAAATCAAACAAAAGACAGGCTCTGGCCTATACTAGCAGAATGAATACCACACTCTCTTTTGACAGTAATAATCGGCTCTGCACATCCACAGAAGGAAACTGATTGTTAGCTTTTACTAAAGCTTCCATTTAAAATCAAATAAGCAAATCCTTCACTTCTACAAAAAAAGTGCAGCTGCAAATAACCGGTATAACAAAGACCAAAATGTACGTGTGCTTGGGGTGGGCAATATGATTATATGTTGCTATAGTCATGAAAAAAATCACCTGCAATTTATATCATAGTTATTATCAGTACCCTGTTTTTCAGGGTTCGACAAGTACTGACAATAACTATGATATAAATTCCAGGAAAACCCTATAGAAATCCTATTAAGTTCAGTGCAACTGCACTGTAAACATTTTTTGGACAAATTATTTTGTATTTATTCTCTTATTTTTACTATAATTAGATTTTTCATAGGGACATCCCAAACCAGATTTTGACCCACTGAGTACTTAAATGTTGACGTGATATCTGATATATGGTAGAGGTGTAAACCTTCCCTGGTCTCACAATTTGATTCCATTACGATTATCATGTCAACGATTCAATTCGATTCGATATCCCATCAATTTTCTACACTACTTCACATCAGGGCCAGTTCTAGACAGGCACATATGAGGGGGCAGACATATATGAGGTAGGCCAAGTTATAAAAAACTTGAGTTCAGAGCTGAAAGCTGGGCGGGGCTTTGCGTCGGGGTCTGAGAGACACAGGTCCTCCAGACAGGCTCACAGTGGGGCTTGTGGGATCGAGAAAGGAACACTTCTCTACCAGACTGAAACTGTGAGAAGAACACTAGACTAGTCCCCCATTGACTGTACAAATATAGATTACTTTTAGTTGTTAATTATCTCACGAGTTGCTATAATTTTGATGACAGAGATTTGCTGCTTCCTCAAAGCCTCGCCTGGATGCAGTTCATGTTGCTCTGCCCCGCCCACTGAGAAACCTGACGCCAACTAATTTGCATACTAACAGCGATTGGATGTTTAGTGATTGGATGTGATGTTTTCGGATACAAGCAGAGATGTAAGCTCTCTTTTTTATATAACGAAAACGGAAAATGTAAACAACAATAGGTTTGAGAGTGGACCTTTCTGCAGAGGCCACATCTTTCACATTGTTGGCTGGTGCGTGATTAATGTCAGTGAGTTTAGAGTTACCGCTAACCGGAGAAGCGCTGTACTCAGATCAGGCAGCTACAGTCACTACCAGGACCACTTTTTAACTAGATTTTTAAAGCCACCGCCAGAAAACCAAGCAATGCCATTACGATATAATCAATAATGTTCTGCCACAACATCGATGCAGGATCATCCACATCGATTATGTGTTTAATTTCAACAAGTTAGGGTAAGATGTGTTAGGCTGCTAATTAATACTTAAATGTGAATGGGAGGTGACTAAACTGCTACATGCTGAATAGGAAATGAATAAAAAATGGCTGTTTTAGTAGCGTCAACTTTTCAGTGTATTCCCACCACCGCTGGATTGGTGTTGGTAATACAGTTCGGTTGTCAGAAAAAATCTGCGTTACACTGATCCGCGTAAAAAAGAGGGGTTACTGTACAGCCATATAATTTAGCATAAGATACGCTGGGCTGCTAATGAATACTACAATTCATTTATTTTTTATGTGTTAATTTAATACTTGGAATGATATGTTTCATTTTTTGGAACAGGTCTTCTAAATCATTTTACAAATATTTAAAATATATGTTCAAGTTTAGCAAATGGTCAAACTTGACATGATGATATGATATGGCTGACAGTTGCTTTTCTGTGACAGTTCTATCCTCAATGTATTTTGGTACACGTTTCTGATGCAGTAGCATCTGAAAGCAGACATGAATGCCACACGTTTATTTTAGGGTCTATAGTGCAGACACTAAGGTCACCCTGTTAATATTGAGTACTTGCAGAAGCGAGGAGCCCCGCTTCTGCAAGTACTCAATATATTTCAATATGCCCAGATTCCTCCTTCCAAACATCTTCTCAAAAAATGTTTGTAATAAACTGAATACACAAAACAATGCATGAAAATTTGGAAATATTACTGATTTATAAATAACAGCCAATGATCAAAACTTTTGCAAATATTTAATTCATTCTCCATTCGCCATTTTTGTACCCTGGGGTTCGTTTATGACATTTATGTGGGTTTATGTACCAAGAACATTTTTTTTCTCTAACATCCATTACACCTGCTCAGGCCGTTTTAGTTAATGCGCCATTAAGACCAATACAGGGAAATGACTTCCATTCTGACTCACTGCCCTTAATTATGCCTCATTTTGGAAACACCCCTTATAACTTTATTGTGAATGGGAGGGGCTAAACTGCTGCATGCTGAACAAGCGGATATATGCAAATGTCTTGGTTTCAATAGAGTGAAACCTATTACTTACATTCAAAGAAATTCAGCTTGGACACAGGTGGCCCTTGTGGATTTTGGACTATGACTCCACCTAGGAAGGTCAGAAAGACTCGCCCACTAGCCAACATGTCTCTAGCGGTAAAAGCTAACAGATGTGGTAGCACTGGATCTGGACGGGAAGGATAACTCTGGGAGGGGTGTTTCGCGATTCCGCCTTCTTACACAGCGACACAGGTTTGTGGATCTGAGTGTCGCGATTTCGGTTCCATATCGCATATCGTTATAGCCCTAATATTTGTCATAACAAGAGCATTACTCTATTTTCCCCTCACTGTTGTCATTACAAGCTTTTAAGAACAAGTCAGCAGTGCCGTCCAGGCCCACTGCAGCACCTCATATCTGCGCATCTTATGCACGTGAGTCACTGGATTAAAATCAATAGGTAATTTCTTTGCTGGAATCAGCCCGGTCGCCCCTATTTCCTCTGGAGCAGGTGCAGACTCATTGCAGGGCCCTGGGCACAAGCATAGAGAAGACAGGATTATTCATTTCCATCCACGCCAGCCTACAGCCATCCCCACAGAGAGCCCAGATGCCTATCACAGCCTCCAGAGACACGGCCGCCCACGAGAGAACGAGCAAGAGACAGAAAGAGAGAGAGAGAGAGTGAGAGAGAGAGAGAGAGAGAGAAAGAAAGAGAGGATGCAGCGTCCCCTTGGTTGTTGTCATCCCACTCCCATTTGCATACACATAAAAGCGGGAAGATTATGGATGCAAACCGAATCTGAAACCATCTTGCCGTCTCCCTCTATCGCTCTCTCCCACCGAGTACCAACAGCAGTAAATACATCTCACGCTCAAAGGATGATAACGCAAGCCCACCGCACACCCATCCTTCTTTTGATCTCATCAATCTGTCTGAAGATCCAGCCTGTAGAAGGTAAAGGTGCTGCCGCTTCCTAACTTGGAGATTAATGCCATTCCTGAGGAGGTCATGAAGTCAGACCCATTAAGGCCCATGTTCCTGTTAAACGGAGACTATCTAGCACTAAATGTCACACTCCAGACCCCGGACTCAGAGGAGGGAGTTTGAGTAACAGTTCCTCATTGCACAATCAGAGAATGTGTAACTATTAAGGATGTAATGATTTCGACACAGCATAAAAAAACAAAGAACCTGTGCAGTATTTTAATACCAACCGTTCACAATAAAAACTTGGTATCTGGGTTCAGCCAACATGAGTAAAGTGGGAAGGGTGGGCTTACGATATTCAAATGACTTTTGTTGGAAGTAAGCATCAGCTTGTCTGTTTCAACTTTTTAAAACTCAGAAAAACTAAATATTATGATGCATATTTGTATGGTGAAAAAAACAAGTACAGCGCTACATCACTGTTGGTGTGCTGCCTGCCCCAATATCTCCATATACAGTAAACCTCAGTTTAGAGTTCACGGCTTTTTTCTTAGAAACAAACTAATAATTGCTCACAGAACCCCCCGCATATTTGAGGATGAGCTCCGCATTTTATTTTTTGCTTTTATCGTGGCATTATATAATTTTCACGCATTTTAGTGCTAAATTATTACGAAAAATATTATTTACTCATTTTGTAATATAAATATGAACATAAATTCAACTCCATATAAGGTATAACTGTATAATTTATAATAATTTATATATTTATAAAATGAAATTTAAAATCTATATTTGTATAGATTTTAATAAATTGGTTATTATGGGTATTCAGATGATGATGATTATGATAATAACAACAACAATAATAATAATTCACAGACATCATTATCATTTGAGATGCTTTACAGAGATGAAAATGCTCAACAGTAATAAACAAACATTGAGTTTGTTGGTTTTCTTTTATAACCGTTACCGTTATAAATAATTGGTTTTACAAAAACTTAGTTTTTTATCTTTTTTTAGGGAAGGAGACTGTTTATTCCTATATATGTTTCCTTATTGCATTTTACTGTTGTGTAATAATGAATGCACAACTGAACAATAAAAAATATTCAGACCTAAACAAAGACTTGACACGTTTCTTAAAAGGCCAGATCCTCCCTTCTTAAATCTCCTAATCGACTAGCACTGATATGCTACAACTGCACTTTCTTTGCAGCTGTAGTTTAGAAAAGTAACTGGGTTAAACATCTTTTGGGTTGCAGCAAAGCACCGAGTGATCTAAAGGTGATAAAAATGTTAGTGCCGTAGCTGTGAGGCTGTTCTTTGCAGCTAAATGTGCATCTATAGACAACACGCACGGGGAGTGCTGTGGTCTGAAACATACAGTACAGACTTTATCCTTTTAACTATACAGCACTTTCCAATTTACATTAAACAGAGCAGAGTAAGAGAGTATAAAAAGACTCTGCAACCTTGGCATAAAGTGTAACTGCAATCAACATAGTCGCATTTTCGGTCTGTAGGTCAAATGACCCCTTTTCTGACTTTCGGCTCAGTGAAGGAGCCAGAATGTCTCATAGATGTCAACTGCCGTTTAGGTTTTCGTCGATGGCAGGCATGTGGCCAGCATGATGGCTCAGCACTGCATACAGCAAGATCCTCCACAACAGACTGCAGGCCTTTCAGCCTGATAAACATGATCAGCCTGGTCCTGCCTGAATCCCACACTCTACATCTCCAGCTTCATACATCTACCTTTCTTCAGAAGGATTGGAAGAGCCGTACATGACCCAGTGACGGCGAGCCCCTCATGCTGGAGCTTTTCTCCCTGGGGGACGCCAGCGAGTCTCAGACAACGTGAAATCTGATTAAGAATAATCGAGTTGAAAACTCAAAGGAGCTGCTTTCTGCTAACAAAAAAAGCGCTCAGCTCCTGGCGCGTCGTCTTTTTTCTGTGTTAAAGCCGGGAAAGTGGGTTAGACCACGCAGCAAGCTGTTACAGCCCCCTCAACCTGAGGACTTCCACAAACATACGCATCTCTGTGCTAAACAGTCAAATCGCTAAGGATGTTCATAGCAGGCTCTAAGGCAACACACATAAACACACACTATGTGTATGTGTACTTGGATGAAAAAGCCTGTGAAACCCTAAGAAAGTCCAGAAGTATATATATTTTTATTTTACTGAAAAAAGCATGTGTAAATTCCATGTGGGTTCGCCGCACACTCATACATCAACTCTGACACCTCCAAAACAGCACCTGTCTTCAAAGCTAGGGGTGCAAATTGTAAGCTAATTAGATGTGACCTTTTTAGTGTTTGTATGGGCTGCAAGGTAAAACACACACATACACGTTTATTACAAGTAAACAAAAACACCACGAAATGAAGTACATTACAATTTAGCTTATTTGCAGAGAGTCGAGGTCCGTGTTGGGTTCACACACAAACACACACACACACACACACTCATACGTCAAATGTGAGACCTCTAAAACAGCACCTGTCCTCAAAGCAAGGGGTGCAGAATGTTAGCTAATTGGGTGTGACCTTTAATATTTGGATGGACTGCAAGGTAAAACACGCGCGCGCGAGCGCGTTTATTATATGTAAATAATAACACAGAAATAAACAGGCTTGGTCTCAAAACACAACAAACCGACCCCTTGTTGATACTACGAGCTTACATTTTAGCTTGTTTGTAGAGAACTGCTGTGTGTGGATGCAACATACAGTGTCTGGACGGCAGTGGTGGGCTGCCGTCCAGACACACACAGACACACACACAGACACACACACACAAGAGAACCTGGAGAACCCTCACCTTCCTCCCGGGGCCGTACTTGGCTTGGCTCCAGCGGTCCCTGCTCTTGCCGGGGGGCCGCCGCGCCGCCTCCTCCTCGTCTCCGGGCAGCCCGGCGGATGCTGAATCCGAATCCTCTCCCTCCTCCAGCTCCTCTCCCTCCTCCACCTCGGCCGTCTTCAGCCTCTTCGGCGCCCGCTCATACTCCCCCTCCCCGTACTCCTCCACCAGAGACATGCTCGGGCCCACGGAGCGCCGCTCAGTGCTCAGCTGCAAAGGCTGTAACGGATTTAACGATCGACTCCGCGCGCTGAAACGCGAAAAAAGAATAAAGCGCGAGCAGCGAGTCCCGTAGCGCAGCACGTGCCTCCTCACGAGAAGAACGAGCCGAACCTCCTCACGGACTCGTGCGCATTGGCGAAGCGGCGCGAGGTACACAGCGCGCCCTCTTCTGCTCTCGCTCTCTCTCCCTCGCTCTCCCCATGAACCGACTCTTTTGAATCAACACAAAGAACCAATTCTGCCCCAGACTGAATCGAATCCAACTGTATGAATTCATGCCCAAATTAAAATACATCACATAGACAAAATGTATATATGTATATATGATGTACACCTGACCATTACACCAGATTGCATATTGTATTCAAATACATATACTTTAATACGCAGTTGGTCCCTCCTTTCCAGCTATAACAGCTTCTACTCTTCTTGGAAGGCTTTCCTCAAGATTTTGGAGTTTCTGTCCATTCTGTCCATTCATTCTGTAGAGCATGTGTGAGGTCAAGCACTGATGTTGAACCAGAAGGCCTGGCTCATTCTGTAGAGTAGCGGTGTGCGATACTACAAAATTTGGTATTGATCCGATACCAAGTAAATACGGAGCCAGTAACGCCGATACCGATACCGATCCTTTTTTTTTTTACTTTTTAATAATAAAGGTGGATGTATCATCAGATTGCTAAATCTGAATGAATTTGCCTGTCCTTTAAGTGTTTTTGTGATTATTCCTTTGAATTATTCATTAATTAAAACCCAGGACAGTATTTGAGTTATGAATAGAAAAATACTTTATTATCATAATAACAATAACAAAATACAGAAAGAACACAAAATTCTCACACCAAACAACAATACAAATAAACAAATAAAACAATAATAATTAAAAATAATTTAAAAATAAACAATGAAAGTACAACAAATCAAGTGCAATTAAAACAACCCCTAAAGTAATAAAGAAATATAAATGATTAAGTCTAGCACATCTATTTGTTGCTGAAATATAGTAATCTTCACAGTTAAAACAAAACGGTCATTATATTCAATCAAATCTGAGCCAGATTATATGCAATGTATTTGTTTCAAATCCAGTAAATGTATTCATTTAAATAACACCTTCCTTTCAATGGGATAAATGTATTGTATCTAGATCGTAGCATAACTTATACTTTTTGAGTTGACTGAAGTAACAAATGATCAGCTGCACTTGGAAAATTAATATTAATTAATGCCGAAGATGAGTAAAATATTACTTTCACCACAATTATCTACCTGGATATTATGTGCCACACTGAAAGGCTTCTGCCAGTGACCTCTGCCTCTGTCTGTCGGGGTCAGGGTGTGTGTGTGTGTGGGGGGGTTCTCTCCTTTTCTGAAGCTCAGTGTTTTCTTTTTTATGACTTTTCATATGTTTATATGAATGTGTTGTGTTTCCAGTGTGTTTAACAGCCTTTTTACAAACGAGACAGCTGGCTGTTGTTTCATTTTCTGGCTGAAAATATAGACATGCGGCGCTCCTTTTCCTCTCTACCTTTCCTCTCTCTCTCTCTCTCTCTCGCTCTCTAAAT
>JBBPDB010000039.1:2149045-2180255 GCA_037974465.1 Brachypetersius altus | reverse complement strand
TATGTGTCCGCATCGATCTGTATGGAGATGGTGGGGGCCTAGTGGTTAGGTTACTTGTCACTTGACCAAGCGATCATGGGTTCAAATCCTACCTTCAGCACCACCACTGGGTTCCAGAGCAAGACCCTTAAGCCCAAGTTGCTCCAGGAAGCCTGTCCCCTGTAGTTAGGGAATGGAAGTGGCTTTGGAAATAAAAAAAAATGCCGTAAATGTGAACAAAAAAACTTTTTTTTCCCCTCAGGCTGTAAATCCATAAGTGGTACCTGCCTAAAAAGTTACCTTTAACCCTTAGCATGAGTTCAGCCTACTCAAGGTGTAAAGAGCTATGGTCTTATTGTATAACAGGAAGGTAGTTGTATCTGCCTGCACTGGTGAGGTCTCCAGGGCTGAATGACTTTTATGCACATTTCAAGGCACAGAATGGCATGGCAGCAAAGATCAACACCCCACCCCCGGCGACCAGGTGCTCTGTCTGACCATAGCTGATCTGAGGAGGACTCTGCTTAGAATCATCCTGTGGAAGGCTACCAGACCAGACAACATGCCTGAAAAGATGCATAGACCAGCTGCCAGCTCACAGACATCTATAGTGTCTCTCTGAGCAACACAGTCATTCCAACTTGCTTGGCCACAAAGCATCATCCCCGTTCCAAGGAAGTCGCCAGTGTCATGCCTTGCTGTCGCACTTGTGAAGTGCTTCGAGAGGCTCGACAAAAGGCACATACAATTACAGCCCTCACTCTCTGGACAAAAGAGACACTTATGTGAGAGTGCAGTTCATAGACTTCAGTTTTCAACACCATCATTCCTCAGTATCTGATGGGAGTCAGTCAGGATCAGGAATGACATCTCTAGTACCACCACACTGAACTCAGGGCCCCCCCAGGCTGAGTGCTCAGACCTCTGTTGTTCATTCAGAAGATCCTCAACGGTGCAGCAATGCAGTCAGCAGGAACGACAAGGTGGCATAAAATGAGAAGGTGCAATGACACCACCACTAGGTTCCTGAGCAAGACCCTTAACCCCAAGTTGCTCCAGAGAGACTGTCCCTTGTAGTTAGGGAATGGAATTGGCTTTAGAGGGAAACATCTGCTAAATTCCGTAAACGTAAACGGATTCCTTTGCATCCTTAATGACTCTGCTGCCAGAATACAGACATTCACTTACCGTAGAGCTGTTACTGATCCTGACAACAGCACTGTACATTGTCTTTTCAAGTAAATGGTTGTGTTTTTTTGCACTCTCTCTTTAGTCCTGTCCTGTGCGCACTTGTGTAGCCTTGTGGTATTCTGTTTTGTACGTTGTGTTGTTCTGTTTTTGTTCCATGATTTGCACCATGGTCCAGGACGAATGGTGTTTCATTTCACCGTGTACTGTGTAAATGTAATAAAAATAAAAATAAAATTCAATAAAATTCAAGAGTTTATCAACACAAAATTGGGCAGATTTAAGTAAGAATTAGGGATGGTTGAGTAAACTCAGTGTTGACACTTCTAACAAGAGTGCACACTACAGGCTCAAGATGTTAGTATTAGAATGCAATGTCATTAGTATTAATACTTACAACTGGGAAACAGAGTTTTCAAGCAGAAGCTGTGGCATTTATGACAGGCATTTATTTTGTCCAAGTAGCATGTATCAGATCTGAAACTGAGTTTAGTGTCACGGTTGTATTATACATTTATTTCTCACCAGTGCAGAGTGTCGCATGTGTTTAAAATTCAGCAGTTTGCGGCAGCCTAATGTGCTAAAAGTCGCCCACAGCTGAAAGACCCAGAGGTGTGCGGCAGCAAAGTGTCAGTCAAACTCTAAAAGAGGGTTAGACGGCGTTCGCCTCTGCAGCTGTGGTTCAGAAACAATTCATTAGAAATGGTCGCTGTTGACCTAGTTTCTATTGGAACACATTTGCTCTTGCAGCCACTGAGAGCCTTCTCCCATCCCACGACTCTCGCCATCCTGCAAGCTGCTCTAAATTCTAAATCCCTGGAAGGGGGGGGATACAGCCGCACCAAGATGTACCTCCGCTCAAACCATTTCAGACAGCTAACCTCAGTTACTGAGATTACTCAGACAAATAAAGGCAACCAATTACTCTCACACAGCTAAGCAGCCCTTAAATGACTTGTGTGACTTCATCAAGAAAAGATTGAATGAGTCATCTTCGCTCTTCGTGGTTTCATGAATTAAGGAGAATGTTGATGACTTCATAGCTACATGTCCATTTCTAACAAGAATAGTCCAGTGTTTTCCAGCCCAATAGGCTAATAGGTTTCAGATATTTGTTGGAATTTCCCAACAAGGAGTCGAAAACGTGTTCTCAAAAAATGAACAATTCTGTTTTATTCTGACCCATAATTTTAAGTATTAGTAAGAATCATTAGTTAGGTATGAATATTCAGCTGAAGCTCAGCTGCGCAAACTGTGTGTTTCTTAATATGGTGTCTGTCAAGTCTGTCAAAGTCAAATTCAAATTCAAGTTCAGCTTCGGAGTCTAGACCTCTGAGAACTAGAGGATGGCAGACGATCAATCTGATTTTTGAACACCATCGTTCTTGCTGACATTACAGCTTCATTTCAGTGAAAACCCTTCATTTTCACTGAATTGAAAAGTATTTACTCTCTTTCTCTGTGTGTCTCTCTCTCTCTCTCTCTTTCTCTGGCTCTCTCTCGTTCATGACTTTTCCGGATCGCACCCGTTTTAAACCTGTCTCGCTCTCTCTGTCTCTCTCTCTCGCACACGCGCTCTCTCTCTCGCTCTCTCTTACTCTCTGTCTCTCTCTCTCTCTCGCTCTCTCTCTGTCTCTCTCTGGTTCGTGACGGAGCGCACAGATCGTCTCTCTCTCTCTCTCTCTCTCTTTCTCTGTCTCTCTCTCGCACTCTCTCTCTCTCTCTCTCTCTCGCTCTCCCTTACTCTTTCTCTCTCTCGTTTCTGACTTTTCCGTATTTAAACCTCGGGTTTATATTTACATTTTCTTTAAGGGTGATGTATTAAACTGAGTTCAAAATGAAATTAAAGTGATCTGGGAGAACATTTGGAGGCATATTTATGGTTTACACTATAAAAATAGGCATTGGGATCATTTTTAAGGGGGGGGTGGCTTCAGACCTTCGGCAGAATTCAAATGTGCCATTTTAATCTAGATTTATCTAGATTAATTCCAAGATTACAATGAGATTAAACTAGATTTTAAAAAATAATCTATGCCCACCTCTAAAAATAACACACACTTTTTTGACCATTTTAATATATTATTATAACAAATGTGAACAAATGTATCAAAGTGTAAGCAGAACACATTTCAACATTTTAGCTTAAGTACCTCTTGAATTGTGTGATTTGTGGCAAAAATCTGGTGCAAAGTTGGGTTGCTTCTGAATGAGGTAGGGGTGCAGTGTGTGAAACTTTGTGAAGTCTGAATCTTTACATCCCAAAAAGTGAAATGCAAGATTTTTGAACTGACATTATTCACTAGGTGGCGCTACTTCACAAATGAATCAGAATGAGCTAGGGTCATGGGCCTCCTACAGGCCAACTTCCCAAACAAAGTACAAAATTTTGCTGAAATAGTTGTTATGGGCCAAAAATACTTAGGGCTTATTCAACTTCAGGGGGCGCTAGCATGAAAGGACACGCCCGCCTTGGGATGCAAACCTCTTACTCCATATCAGCCATGTGAGGCTACAAACGCACCAAGTTTTAGGTGGACTGACGAAGTCTAAGTATTTGAAACCATAGACTAAAAATCAGTGAAAAAAAACAAAAGAAAAAAAATAGTGATGACAGCATTACCCAGTTATATGGATGGTGGAGAATCATGTGAGGAAGTGAAAACATTGCTTTTTGTTGTTCCAGCCTTGGCTGGAGTAGTATCAGCAGCAAGTTTAGCAATCACAGGATCAGTCATACTTTCACACTTCTCTTTTTTGCAGTACGCCAAAAGCCCCCACAGGCCTCAGGATCCAAGTAATTAACTGTTGGTATAGCTTTTCACCCAGGACTACAGAGGCTCAGCAAAGAAAGGGAAAATGTGTGTGTGTGTGTGTGTGTGTGTGTGTGTGTGTGTGTGTGTGTGTGTGATGCAGTCCCTTCAGTAATAGCTCTTGGTTAGTGTAAACATTATGAATTAGGTTTTCTGAGACTTATGCAGAAATGGAAATGATGTGCTAACTTCCCTGCAGTGTGTTACATAATCCGAACAGACCAAAGTATGGAGGACAGAAACTCATTACTAAACACAAAGAAATGCAAATAGCGAAGCTTTCCTCCACACGTCCCTGATTTCTTGTCCTAATTCTTAAGGGGGCCCAATGCTCTGAGGTTCCCTTAGGACACATATATGCGCTATAAGTCACAAATCTTTGAAGCCTTTTTCCAGCCTCTCTTTATCCAAAAATGTTCCAGAGTTAAGACCTGAAATACAAGTCTGAAGGGTGTGTTTCCGCTGAGTGATGTGATGTGATCAAAGAAGGGGTTTCCCATCTCATAATAGTGATGCCAATTAAACATGGCGGCTGATCTGCAAGATCTTATCGGTTTTGGCCCTGTGATTCCGACCGCACTGGTCATGATAGTGTGTAATCAAAGGCAACAGGAATATCGGAAATAACAAAATAAGAGAAACCCAAGCTCTTTATTCCTGGCAGGGGCCACATATCAGGGATTTCTGGGAGGCAACTCTCCACAGTGAATTCACAGAGGTCCTGCGGGACCAAAACTTTCAAATGACTCGCTCAACATTTGATGAATTATGCAACACAACAGTCCCCTCATGATTCCAGCCTGTGCCCAAGAGAGCCAGTTCCAACCGAGAAGAGCACAGCCATTTTTTTTATCAGTGTCACGTGACTTCAATACAAATATGTGTTTCCACTTCAATTTGGAAACACATATTTGTATTGAAAAATATATCAGTTGTGTTGAATCTTCTAAAAAAAAAACGTCATACAAGCATGAAAATCTTTGAGGGTTTTTTCCAAAATGTATACATTCCCATTACTCGTTTTTTAGCTCACAATTTCAAATTTAAATGTGTTTCCATATATTTCCAGGGTTTTGTCAAAATTTACATGTTTCCATTTAGGAGGGTAAGGGGGCCCACTGTGCCTATCAAATGGGGCAAGAATTGGCAGGTTCCCATTAACCTACTTAATGGAAACATGGATTTTGAACCACATGACATGTCAATGTGAAAATTACACATCCTATTACAGAGAACAGACCTCATTTTAATGCAAAAGCTATACTTTTTTCACTATGTTAAAGTATGCAAATAACTATACGGTGTGCACTTAGATGTGCAGTAAATGTCATATTTAAGTGTGCTCCCTGTAGAGGATGTGTACTTATTTTACATGAAGCCAGACATAACTGGTCGTTTGACCGGAGATGTTCATGCTGAATTTGCATATGACCGTAACTGTGTGCCATTTATTCTGTGTGTCTGAAACCACATGCTTTATATGCACAAAAGTATTGGGACACGCCTGTTTTTCAGGGTTTGGGCTAGGCCCCTTACCTCCAGCGAAGAAAAATCTTAATGCTTCAGCAGACCAAGACATTTTGGAAAGCGCCATGCTTCCAACTTTGTGGACACAGTTTAGGGAAGAACCTTTTCTAGTCCAGCATGACTGTGTCCCAGTGAGCAAAGCAACATCTATAAAGACATGGCTGGAGGAGTTCAGTGTGGAAGAACTTGGACTGTCCCGCACAGAGCCCTGACCTCAACCCCATCCAACACCTTTGAGATGAACTAGAACGGAGATTGTGAGCCAGGCCGCCTAATAAATGCTCTACAGAACGAATGGACACAAATTCCCACAGAAACTCCAAAGTCTTCCAAGAAGAGTGGAATATATTATAGGTGCGGAGGGGGACAAACATTAAAGTCTATGTATTTGAATGCAATGCCATTTAAATCCCTGTCAAGTGGTGTTCCTGACCCATAGGGTTTTGACCCATAGTGGTGTAGACTAATAAGACTAATAATAGTAGATTCCTCTGAATTAATTAACATATATTTACAATTCTTTTGTGATACCACCTGTATGACAACAAGATCATTAAACGGTCTGACAGAAGCAGAAGTTCAGGTGGCTTTCACATGGCGGAGGAAGTGAGTAAAGGTTTGTGTAATTATAATAGATTCCACTTGGACATTGTTACCAAACTGATATCCTGAGTTCCCCTTTACCAGAAATTAATCATCCTTCCGACCAACCCCCCAGTGAGGAACTCAACGCAGCTGGAATTAAAGCTGTTGTTATGAGCAATTCTGTTGGTTCTCCTCATGGCTTGTGTACGATTTGCAGCTCAGAACATCTACTGTGGTTGACTGAGCTGTTTTGACTAAGTAAAAATGATTGATATGCGCCTAAAGAGCCCAGATGGTTTTATGTAACCCCTGAGCCCTTTTAAACATAGCATCCTGTCTGAAATAGCTGAAGGTTCTCTCTCTCTCTTTGCTTCCCAGTCTCTCACTCATTTTAATATTTATGGACCCTCCTTCTTTCTCTCTTCTGTACAGCCCTCAATATCTAATTGGAGCTTCTTGGAATACACTTAGCTTTGTTGTCAAGAGGAGACGGGGTAAATAAGTCTCGGCCTTGGCCCACCACAGACAGCGGAGATGCATGGATGCCTCATAGCAAGGGCATAATGGAAGCAGCAGGGAGTGGGGCAGCACTCTGGCTTTTAATGGCCCTCTGCTCTCCTTTCCCTGCTCCCTCTGGCAGACACACACAGATGCACACACCCACACACGTTTGTTTTCATACAGTGTCAGGACACAAGGGTTTAAATATAATTATATAAATATATTGTGTAAACATAAATACTATATACATACATACATAGAGAGGGATACAGACAGATACAGACAGAAAGAGATACAGATATATAGTTAAAATATGTATGTAGAGAGAGAGAGATACACAGACTGTCAGACCTGCCAGATAGACAGATAAATAGACAGATAAATAGATAGACAGACAGACAGACAGAACTATAGATAGATAGATAGATGACATCTGTTTCATATCTCATATAGGACATATTATATAAACAAAACATGTATAAATTATGCACTTACATTTTAAATGTACTGCTATATGAACACAATTGCAATAACATTTGGTTTGTGGGGGTGCGCGCTGCACTCTGCGTCACGCATGTTTCACACATACAAATTGCTGGTGGATAAGAGGGGGGAGGGGGCACATCTCCACATAATATAATGGTCCAGCATACAAAGCATCTCAAAATAAACTCAGCAGCAGAGACCTTTCTGTCAGGGAGTTAGTTAATGGGTGACAGGTAGACGTGCTCTGTTTGGGTCTGAATGCCTGGTTGAGAATGGCTGGCTGCTGAACTCTGATGAACTCAGACCTGATGAACTCTGATGATACAAAATGTTCTTAGTGCATGAATTGCAGAGAACGATTCTTCTAACATCCACTCCATCTGTCAGTCTCACTTCGCCAAGCAACGTGTTCTCGTCTCCTTCTTCATTTTACAGAGCACTGTGGCTAGAACCACATAAACATATACTGTATATATATATATGTGTGTGTGTCTGTGTGTGTGTTTGAACATAGAAAATCAACAAAAACACTTAATTTCAATCTTTATTGCATATACATTTTGTATCCTTCAAAAACGCCATGATTTTATCTCTTCACTACAGATTTTGTTAAACAAGCTCTTTTCAAAGTCAGTACTACTTTGTGGTTTCTACTTTCCTTCTCAAAGTCAGGACATTTTTGTCTTGCAAATATCCAAAAACATGTAGATACGCACAAACACACACACACACACACACACACACACACACAAAATATGCTACATATGAGAATTAGCTGCTTGAGAACACACACTGGCTCAGCAGATCTGAAGAGATGCTCATATGACACACACACACACACACACACAGAGCGTGTGTCTGAGATGTCCCTGAATGGAGTCCCCAGCCTACATAAAGAGCAGTGGATGGTGTTCAGGCAGCACTGAGTCCTATTTAAAAATCTCCCAGTGCTGTCTGTCCCAAAGCAGAGTGCAGGTGGACTCTGAAATAATCCCCCTCTCCCTCGCTCTCCGACACACACAGCGCTGTGTGCTTCATCATTGACACACAGGCAAGGACACAGGAACCCTTTACCAGGACACAGAAATACACTCCGGCCGTACACACTCATCTTCGTTGTTTTCATGCCAGATTGGTCTGCTTTTTTCTCGGCCTTCCCATCATGTACTGCATACATCACAAACAACTGAGCTGGCTAATTACAACACATGGCTAGTCAGACATCCTGGATGTCAGCCAAGCTCATTTTACTGTCATCCTTTCCTTTTGTTTTCTTTGCTGGGTGAAGAAAATGTGAAAAATATTTTTCAATAAAATCATGGCCAGACTGAACATGGTTAAAATTCCCCTGGCAGAAAAAAGCCAATTCTCTTTAATAGGAAAGGACATGGGAACAGGTACAGGAACTGGCAGTAGCTGGTGGAGCTTCACACCAAGTTCATTTTAATTACACGTATCCAATAACCTTGTGACTAGTGACTGAGGCTGCGGGCATTGACATTTTCTTTCTGAACTTCTCCTACAGAAAACCTCCATTGCCAGCTAACATAAGCTGTTTGTAATGAGTGAGGTTCAAGGAAAGTAGGATATATCTGTGAGATCCAGAAATGGTTAATACAAAAAACAAAACACAAACATAAACAAGGGGTACAAAAAAGTAGAATGGCAAAATACTAAGGGTACATTTAAAAAGGGGTAAAACTTAAACATGAGTGACTAGGATATCAAACAAAGACAAGCAGAAAAACAGAAACATTCCAAAAACAATCAACAGACCAATATACAAAGAATCCACCAACACAGACTGAAACACAGGGGTGTTTATACTCACTTAGGAAATGAGACCATCTGGACATCTGGAGGAGACAGGAACAAGACACAGGTGAAGAAGGGGGCGGGGCTAAAGACGGGGCTAAGACCAAATTAACTTCAGACACACAAAGGCATATGGAGAACATAACAACAGACAAAAAACAAGAAACTGGAAAATATATGGAGAAAATTATGGGATTAAAAACTACTATCGTAGGACCCAATTGTGGGATTTGTAGCTCATTTATTTCAGTAGGATAATGCTTGTATTTAGATGTCATTATTACTCTTACTTCATTATCATGTTTTGGTTGGAAACAATACGGGTTAACAGCCAATGAAGACTGATCCTTACATTTTTTTTCTAGATAGATATAGCTAAGCTTGCTCTCCCTTTGGTTGGGCCTTAAGTCATTAATTTCCCATCATATTATTTTATATAGTAACATATTTGATTTCCAAAAGGTAACAAACCACTCTAGTCCTTGTTCTACAAATTAAGTTCTAGATATCACAGCCTGTAAAAACACGAATGACAGCCAAACCGTCTGATAGCAGCCAGTGGCAGCTTAGTTGAAAGGGATTTTACTGAAGGATTACCTCTAAAAATGCTACATACAAAGTAATGTAGCATTTTTATGCCCAAAATGATACATAGTGATTGTTAAATCTAAACTGTGCCCACCCACCCCTTGCCCACACCTGCTTGTAAGCAAAATTGTTCATTCCTCAGTGAGCAGTAAGTCTTGAAATATAAATACAGTCATGGTGCCTCTAATGTAAGTAGAAAAAAAATCCAATTTCTGTGTTCACACAGCTTTGAAAAAATCCCATTTGTGTCTCACACAGTCAAAGTATCAGATTTGTGCCACTTCAGTTGTGAATGTGATGTGCATATGACCATTCTATCCTCACATGCTTGGCTGCAAACATGCCTGTCTGATCTCTGATTTACAGAAGATCTCACCTCTAAATGCAAGCGTTTATCATCCCTTTTCTCATTCACCCCCTCCTCTGCACCCCCTGCTCCCCATCCCCACCACCTCCCCTCAGACGACGCATTGCAGCCCACTCGTACCCTTTCACTCATCCACTTTCTGCTCCTCACATCTTTGTCTGATGCCGCATAATCAGGGCGGAAGAGCACAAGAGGTGGGAAGGTGGGATGAGAGGGAGAGAATGTGTGGGGCAGGAGAGAGAAAGAAAGAGGGCAAGAGAGAGCAAGAGATAGTGAGAGAGAGATAGAGAGAGAGGTGAAGAGAGAAGGAGAGAGCAACAGAGAGAGAGAGAGAGAGAGAGAGAAGGAGAAAGCAACAGAGAGAGAGAGAGAGAGAGAGAGAGAGCGCTAACAGCTGTGTGTATTGATCTGCTAAGCCGAGTAGAATGGGTGTTAATGTGAGAGGGTGTGACAGGGAGGATGGAGTGGTGTATGTGTGTGTGTGTGTGTATGTGTGTGTGTGTGTGTGTGTGTGTACAGGAGCATGACCAAATGCATGTGCTAAACGACACCATATGCTGCAATTTGCATTGGAGATGCCACATGTCTTAACAATCACACACATCTCTTTCTTACACTTTAGGTAATTCTAAAAAAAAACTGTGACGTATTCACAGTAACAGTACAATCCCAACCCCACCATCACCCCATCTTATTTTCTCTCCTGGAGATGCTTTCTGAAAGACTAACGCCTAAATAATTCTGAAATTTCACGGAGATTACTGTGTTCCTGGGATGTACTGCTCCGTAAAATGTTTGATATTTGCTGATTTTAAATCTGATTGGTCCCAGGCATGCAATGCACTCAGCCATCTTCATCATGTAAAAGAAAACATGAGACCATCATTGGACCAGGCCCTCATGCTCCATGGTCCAGTTGTGATGTTCACATGCCCACTGTGGGCATGGACACAGGGACGCCTAATATATATATATAGACACTAGCTGGACAAAAACATTGGGACACACTTGTGTTTCAGCATTTGGACTAGGCTCCTTACTTCCAGTGAGGGGCAAACTTAATGCTTCCAACTTTGTAGACACAGTTTGGGGAAGAACCTTTTCAATTCCAATATGACTGTGCCCCATTGCACTAAGCAAGCTCCATAAATACATGGGTGGATGCTCTATAGAACGAAAAGGCACAAATTTCCAAAGTAGCTCCAAAATCTTGTGGAAAGCTTTCCAAGAATTGTGGAAACTGTTATAGCTGCAAAGGGGAATTAACTCCATCTTAAAGTCTATGTATTCAAATGCAATGTCATTAAGTCCCTTTTAGAGTAATGGTCAGATGTCCCAATACTATCCTAACTCTAGACAGGTGCCATTGTACTGAGATGTTATTCACATCTTCTGTTAGTGGTTTTACTATTGTGGTTGATTGGTATACACACACCTTTATGTAGTAGATTCTATGCACTAAGCATTGGTGTTGAGAGGGGAGTGTTGAGTTGGTGGAAAGGTTTACCTTCATTTGTTAAGGTCACCTGACATACATGTAGCATTTAGAGCATTAGCACAACAAGGCTAAGCTGTTCTCTGTCAAATAAAATATAAAATGCAACAAAAATAAATACAGTGTGCATTACAGATGTAAAATACCAGTTATCAGTCACACAGCTCTTAATAACTCTACCCACTTTTCCACTGGTAAACAGGAATGGCAACGGCATGGAAGCTGTAGCACACTTCAATCTTCCATTGCATCTCAGAGCAGTGATAGTGCTGCTGATACTCCGACAGCCTATGGAGAAGATTGTTTATTCTTAAGCGAGCTGCTTTTGTTATTGTTGTCTTTAATTTTTTATAGATTTGCTTATAGAGTTTTGTCTCTGCATTGTTTAGCCATGCGATGAAAATCTAATGCAGCCAACTTGTTAACAGTGTCCTGGTACACCTTCGTATTTCTCACAGCTTTAAAAACAACTCCCACTAAAATGTATCTTCAGCCCAGAAAGTAGTGCTTGTATACTTCGTCGACTCCCCAGTTGTTAGATTGTATTTCCAATGCTGTTTTTCTTGTTTTGTGCATAAAAAATAAACAATGGACTCTTTTCAAGAGCATTTGTTCTCATGACAACATTTCAACCAATCAAATTGCAGTGAGCTTGGCTGCGGCCTACTTTTGGCCCTGCTATCGTGACAGCATGAGTACAGCTCGGGTATGGGTCGCTTTATTTGCACTAGAAAAACATTGGTTCAAGTACGGCACAGTTCATTGTGCCAGTGGAAAAGCGACATACTGTAAGTGAAGGTCTGCAAATCCTGGTATGTGATGAACCTTCTCTGCATTTGAGTGGGTTCCAATCAAGTTCAGGTTTCAAACTGAGCAGTACAAACTGGGTCGGATCATTTCTTGAAGCTTTGAGTGTTGGATTCAGGCCTCATTTTCACATACATTAAGATTATAGTGTTGCAGAATGAATGCTGTGGTGCTTTGAAGCTGTTCGCCATTGTGCTGTAGCCATACCGGGCCAAAACCTTACTAAGACACTTAATATTGGCTTTTACTTTCATTTGTCACCCATTTGTATTAATGCTTCAGTATTTCTATAGACGTGTTTTGATGTTGTGATAAGTGGAGTGACAAGTACAACTATGAGCAAACTCCACTTGGTCTTTTTATCCTCCCAATAATAGGCAGTTTCATGTTGTAAGGGGAAAATGGAATATAAAAAAAATATACAAAAGAAAGAAAAGGTGTTCTAGTGATGCATGTGGCTCTGGGGCAATAATAACAGCTCTTGTTCAGGCCCAGCAGTCTGCAGCCACTATTGTGAGAGAAAGTGCGACAAAGAGGGCCATTAAAATGGGACGCTGAAAGAGGACAGGAGTTGAAACGGCCACAGGGGGCACCGGGGAGGCTCAGGGCTTTCTGCTGTGGGTTTCACATCTTCTCACGGTTCCTGTCAGCTGCCCACCGCAGAGCCTGATAACGCTCTGTGGAGTGTGTTAATACAGCCAGGCTTCACAACTGAGGAAAGCTGCCCTGTGATCAGAAGCAAATACAGACTTATATTTTAATTATGATCTTACTATTGCTGTTTTACAAATATAGCACATTCATAAAACAGCATGCAAAGTAACTACATTGTCACAAAAACTGACAAACATAACAGAAGATATTATTATGACAACAACAACAACAAAAACAATAATGCTAGTAGCTGTCGAAATGTTTTCTGTAATGCCTAGAACTGTATAGCATCACATTCTACTAGGCGTGTGTGCTCACCTCCTGTTCCACAAGAAACAACATCAGCCCCTCTCCTTTCTTCCTGACCCCTCTTAGTTTCAGCTTTCTGTTGGACTCATCATCACAAGTCTGTCCTCACAGAGGCTCAAAGCAATATTTGAACCAAAACATCCCCCACCGCCCATCCGTAGTTCACACTAACCACATTCAATAGCTTGAGGTGGGTTATGTGGTCTCTGACACCAATTGTTTGGACACACCTTACTGATTTTGCAGTAAGAGGGTCCTTTCTGTGTGGAGTTTGCCTGTTCTCCCCATGTCCACATGGGTTTCCTCCGGGTACTCCCATTTCCTCCCATAGTCTAAAGACATGCATGTCTGGTGAATTGGAAATGCTAAATTGGTTCTAGGTGTGACTTTGACTATGACTGCCCAGTGATGGACTGGTGACCTGTCTAGGGTCCTTCTTCACTTTTCAACAGTCTGACTGCGGGGATGGCTCCAGCAACACCCCCCACCCACCCCAATCCGGGTTAAGGATAAGTTGTTCAGATAATACATGTACAGATGGATGATCTTAAAGAAATATTTTTCTTTATTGAATACAAATGACATTTCTAGGACAAATACAAACAGTCAAGTTGACACCTTTGTGTAAAATCACTCCCAGATTTTTTACACAGGGGTCTCTGAACGGATACCAAGTGATTTTAAGCAACAAGGTCTCAGCATATGCTTACAAATCGTCTTCAGTTTTGCTGGGAAAGCAACCTCAGGAGGCTCCTCATGAAGAATTATCAAGAATGTAAGCAAAATTGACGGAGGCTCATTTATAGGATAATCATTTATAAGACCATTTTCATCATTTTAGTTCAATTTTTAATTAAATTCACCCACCGTTTGACATATTTGTCATTATTCTATAATAGTACATTAAGGAAGCATAGCTGTGTCCACACCTTTGACTTTGAGAATAAACATTTTATCATTATTCCTACCTCTCCCTAAACAGCACCATGGAAAAAATGGCCTTGCTAGGAAGAATTAATAGATCTGATAATTAAAAAAATGATTGGACACATTCCACTATTCCACTGCATTTTACTCTGGAAGTTTACTAATAATATTTCAGCAGATCTGATGTTATTGCCATTATATTTGCAAAAATGAATTACAATTATATTTTATATCAGATTTGAAACATCAACAGAGAGCAGTGGTCGAAACGTGGAAAGTGTTGTATGCTCTAAATAAGATGTACATAAGGATTTCAGATGGATAAATGGTTGATTTTGGTTTTAGGAAGCTCAAATATTAGCCACATAATAGTAATATGTCAAGATAAATGTCTTTGGTCCATAGCACTGGAACTCCTAGAGGTCTGTAGGAGGCTTTAAGTAGAAAAGAGCAGTTGTTTTTGGCTGAATTGGACAGATGATCTTTAGAAAAAAAAATGAACTCAGGGGTGCAGTGGGTGAATCAGAAGGTTCTCCATAAGCATGGTAGTGTGTAGCTTGAATGCAGTACTAAGGTCTTAAATGTGGCTCTAGGGAAATTGTGTAATCTTGACTTTTTTCTGAATCATCGCTTATAATACGTGACGTGACCAGGAAGTGAGAAGAGTGAAGTGTTTGCTGGTATGAGGTTGTTGCTTTTCCGCCTGCTGCACAGTGACATATCTTAGATCACCCAGACACCTCAACTCCCCTGAGAACACACACACACGGAGATATGGGCACAGCATGCTGTCGTATTGAATAAATCTGTTTTTACTTTACTGCACAAAAGCATGTAAAACTGACAAAGGTTAAGAGGCCTCGCTCCTGGTTGGCGTGGGATGTGGTAAACTCTAAATTTAGCCGGTAATGTAAGCGAGAAACTTCCTATCACTTGCATCATCGAGACCCAGCTAAAGCCGCTTCGGGTGCTGTTAAAAATGATTTCCCTGTGTGCACTAGCGGAGACAGACCATTTCTCCCACTAATCACGCTGTCAATCAGGAGGCAGGCGTCAAGCGTGCAGTCACGCATATGTGTACTGCGATAAATTTACTAGGTGCAAATAGTACAAGCTGATCAAAGCGCTCTGAATTGGTTTAGGTCTTAAAATAAGCTCATCAAATAAAGTATCCATTTAGAATAAGAAATGAACAGTCCTCCTTTGTATAACAGCGTGATCACAGGCTCTGAAAGGCTCGTATTTGTGGGTATCTAAGCTGTTGCAGTGCACAAGAGAGCATTTTTCATTGTTGATGGTGCTGTATGTTTCGTAGGCTGGCGGAATGAGACAGTGTAGGAGGCCTGGAGGAGGGAGCCAAGCTGGAGGGCACAGAAGCCCGAGTGAATAGCGGACTTGTTCCGCTCCAGTATCTGCCTGTGCCAAACTAGCTCTGGGAGGCGGCTGCCCTTATATACGCTTGTTGGTATGATCTGCGACAGAAACCCGCTGATCCAAAACCAGCCCTCCCAACCAAAACCCGGACCGCAACCATCATGACGATCTCACAAAACTGACCTCGGATCAGCCCGAAGGACGTCACCTTCCTAAATGCTGAGCTAGCAGCAGGATCTTCCTCTGGCAGAAGGGAAACTGCTGAGAAGACCATTGGTCTTTCCGGAAAGGCTCTCCAGCTTATCCGACATGCATTTCTGATGAACATTAATAAAAGCGCCAGGAAAACAAACGGTACAAAAGCTAGCATTCACAGCGCCATTCACATTTTGGCCCATTTCCCCTTCCTTTTTGTGTTTGACATCCATATGGTTTATTAAAGCATTAAATGAAGACACATTGACAGATTATAGCTTTTGAAAGCTCTTGGCATGACCTGGTTATAAAGACACTCACTCCAGCCTTCGTCTAGAGGACAAATTCAGCAGATGTGTTATTTGGAGGCTTCATTATTATGGCAGGACAGGCCACAGTGTACAGTTTATGGCTATGAGAATGCTGTCACAGACATTGATCATGAGAATCAGCAGTCTTAGAATTTTAATACTCAGCAGGGCCCATTCGGCTCCCCCAACACCAGTTCTGGTACTGGCAGAAATTGTGGTCCGTTTTGGTCATGCACAGTTGTTCCTGAAGGGCCTCTCTCCTGCAGTTCACAGTGTCAGGTTCAACACAGCCTGAAATAATGATTTTCATTACAGAACAGCCCTCAGTCAGATGGACAGAATGAAATGAGGAGGATGTTATGTCTTTTTTTTTAAGACATAACATCGTCCTCATTAGTCTAGTGCACAGTATCTCTGCCTCTGTCAGGCAGAAGACCACGGATCGATTCCCTGACAGGGACATTTTCTTCTAGATGCTCCAGTGGCGCAATCGGTTAGCGCGCGGTACTTATACAGCAGTACAAGCGAAGACATGCCGAGGTTGTGAGTTTGAGCCTCACCTGGAGCAAAGGTTTTGGGGCAGGTGGTTGTTAGAGATGTACCCCTGTGATCGGAAGGTTGTGGTTTCAAATCCCTGGACAGGTTACATGCAAAGAAATAATTTCACATTGTTTGCACTGTGTGCTGTGCTGTGCTGTGTTCATGCATGACTTAAAGGGGCCACTTGACTTATTCCTTTAAAACTTTGGCTGGTTAGCTGTTATATCAGGTGCCTAACAGAACGCGCTTCCCCTAGAACTTTGTAGCCTCACTGATCTGCCTGTGTTTAAATCAAAACTTAAGACCCACCTATTTTGGATAGCTTTTGGCACTTAAAGGCATTATGCACCTTTTATTCTTTTATTTCTTTTTTTTCTGTCCAGTTTTTGTGTGTTTAATTGGTATTCTAAGTATATGTTTAGTTCTTGTTTGTTTCTTAATGTTGTGAAGCACTTTGGTCAACATCAGCTGTTAAAATGTGCTGTATAAATAAATATTGACTGACTGATTGATTGATACTTCTGACAACCCAAGTGATGCCACTAGAAGTGCTGGAGATTGTGCTTAAGAGATTGTGAGCTCAGTCCTAGCTGATGCCACAGCCATCCATGGCTGGGAATCCAAGGGAGTTCAATTGGCTTTGCTCTTTATTGGATTTGCCCACATTAGATTCAAGATTCAAGAGAGTTTATTGTCAGCCCCGTCACATACACAAGTACGCAGAGGGTTGAAATGGCATTCTCTGAAGCAAACAGTGCAAGACAAAGACAGACAAAGGTAAACAAAGACAGACACAGAGCAGAGTCAAGAACCTGCCCCAGCATTATACTGCAGCATCTAAGCAAAGAATTTAAAATTACTCAGCACAATGGAGCCAAACTTGGTGTCTGTTGGTCAATTCACTTTGTGTTGGAGTTGTTTCACATGCTTTAGATAATCTGCTGCCCTTAACCCTACCACCGTTAGCTTGTTTTGTTTAAACATTGTGCTTCATTCTGTCCGACGGAAAGAAGGATTAGGATTTTTTAAATCCTAAACAGAGACACGTTATCTGAAGTCATGTTGAAAATGACATGTTTTAGTAGGCAACGTCGGCACCGTCTGAAGCTAATTACAAGACTAATCTACTTCTCTAGTGATAATAAGGAGTCGCATGTAAGGAGAGGCATGTATGCCTGTAAGAGAGAACATGAATCAAGATGACACGTTCAAGGAAAATGATGTTCACATCCATAGTGTCCTGCCTTGAAATGGCACAGATAGCTGCCATGTAATGGACAGAAATAAGCATGCAATAAGCATGAAGGAGCTCCAAACGCTCCTCCTTCACTGTGCTTTCCCAGGCAAAAGAATAGCACCAAAGACTTTTCTTGTTTGTTGGGCAAAACCAGATGGTGTATGCAGATTGTTGTCATTTTCTTGCATCATATGTCTAGAAAATCTATATTATAATCTGACTTTTATCATGTTACGTGAGCATACCTGATGCCTCTTGTGGTATTTTGCTAAAATGTAGCAATGCAGTAAAGAGGCTATAATATTGCATTATAGTTTTATCAGGCTAGAAACTCACTTGCTGCCTAATGCACATTACAGTCCTTGCAATTAAAGGGCCCATATGCCAGAAAACTGAATTACTTTAGTATTTTTAATACGAGAGTTGATTCCACTTCCACTACAGTTCGTAAATGAAAACCCAAAAGCCCATTTTGAAGTCACTGGATTTGTGACATCACAACACTTTTACATACATCCAGCCAACAGTTTAGCTCCACATATTTATGCTGAAGTGTGACTATTTCTAAAATGTAACCCCACACAAACACCATTAGGGGATTAAACATCAGAAAACTCTAATGTACCTGCCCATGATTTGTAATGGAAATATGATTGGCGAAAAGCTGGAAATTAAGCTCTCGAAGCATCCGCCAAATTTTAAGGGAGCAATCAGTGTTGACCTGCAGCTGTCTGTCCATCAAAAGAGACAAACACTTTTACATACATCCAGCCTAAAGTTTCGCTCCACATATTTATGCTGTGTTTCAACCTGGACTACTTTCACAGTGAGGTGCAATACAGGGAAGACATTCAAAGCAAAGGTTGTTTACATATACAGTAAACCCCCGCTTAGCGCAGCAGCCAATCAGCAGTAAGGAGAAATAAATAGCATTCTCAGATTGGCCACTTTCTTTTTTTTTAGTTCTTTGGACAGTACCAAAAATGTATTGTTATTTTTTATATGGAAATGTAGCTGAATTTATGTTAATATTTATTAAGATTTGTTACAAAATCAGTAAATTATGCTTGAAAAATTATATATTGCAACGAAAAAAGCTGTGAGGCCTGGGCCTCGTGCGCCATGCCCCTTTGTCCTCGTGCTGGGTTGTTTATGTTTGGGCGTGGCTCTTAGCAACCCAACATGAGGACAAGAGGGCGTTGCGGACGTCCCAAAAGCCCAAAAAATGTGGAGGAGATCTGTAGTTTGCAGGTTAGTGTGGGGGTTTCCACAAACAATTAGTAGTTTGGTTCCCAGAAGAAAATCGCGATGGGCTGAAACCGTTGCTGATCCACGTTAATGTGGGGGGTTACTGTAATAGTATTAAAGGCACATTGGTGTTATTAAAGACAGGTTGGAAAACGGTATTGTGACTATTTCTGAAATGCAACCCCACACAAACACCATTAATGGGGGGGGGATTAAACATCAGAAAACTCTAATGTACCTGCCCTTGATTTGTAATGGAAATATGATTGGCGAAAAGCTGGAAATTTAGCTCTCGAAGCATCCGCCAAATTTGAAGGGAGCAATCAATGTTGACCTGCGGCCGTCTGTCCACTCGGATATCGAGTTTGGCTAGAGTGCCGTGGCTTCAGCGCATCTGCGCGGGAGGTGAAGAGCACTCTAGCCGCCCGACATGAGGCCGAAAACAAATGAGCTCCCCGCCTCACACCCGAGAGGCATCATTACCAAACCATTTAGACAAATGAACCCACCATCGTTTCCTGTCTGGGAACTTTATAATTCAATTAGCCTCACTTATCGATCACCGACGAGCATTTAATGCCTCTCAGAGAGGGCATGGAGAAATATTTATACACAGGAGTTCAGCAGGGCCATTAATCTTGGAGGAAAATAGTTAATGACAGACACTGAAGTAAATGATGGAGTAGAATGGAGAGGGGAGCCTCCCTGAGTGAGACACGCTCTAAAACACCGTCCTGATGCACAAACAGCTAAATGCTATTAGCTGATGAAACCCATTTGGGCCTCGCATGGAAATTCGAGCAGTGAGGCCATTATTTTGGGTCAAAATCAAAGTTCTGCATCTGGAGCACTAGTGGGTGGCTGGAGCAGAGAAATAAATCAATCCCCGCCCTGTCCCTGTAGAGAATGTGCTGGAAGAGGGAAAAGAGGGACGCAGAGGGAGGGTAAAGAGGTGGGATGGCTGTATGGAGGGCGCACATTCTTCCAATTTCTTGCATTTTTAATTCCAGTGGAAAGAAAGATGGGATTTTAAATGGGCTTCAAAAGGCTGGTTCCCTGGACATGCATTAGCCCCAGTCCTGGACTAAACTATGTTACTAATACTAATTGAAAATTCCTTTTAGTACAGGTTAATCCTGTCTTAATCCGGGCCTGGGAATGTGTCCCAACGTGTCACTCAAATTTAGAGCAATAATAAACCACAGTAAGGTCGTCTGCCTGGTGGGCGCCAACACAACCAACCAGAGCATGATTTTAAAGGTCAATTTATGCCATAAACCTAATTTGGGTAGTCATGCCACTAATAGCACATACAGCTGAAAGAAGGCCAGGCTGACACAAAATGAGTCAAAACTCCATGGTAACCAGACCAGAACAGCGTTACAAGGCTGAAGCCTATGAAGTTCTATTACAGTAATCATTTATAACGTTGAGTGGACAGGACAGAATGTAAAAAGTCCCCTATAGGAACAAACATAAATGTGACATTTTCTGCAAATTTTAATCCAGAAAAGCTGTTTGAATAGAGGCCCAAGAAAAAGACTAAGGTACCTGTGCACATTTTTCTCAGTGTGTGATAATGTCTCTTTCTGCTAGTAAAGTTAACATGAGAATAAATGCAAACAAACAAGAAAACAGCAAGAGGTATCAATATTTGTTTGTTTAAAAAGTAGCTATTGTGTGAGCTGGTGAGGAGAACACAGGTTCGGTTCCAGATTCAGCTCCTCCAGCCGTTGTTTGGATTCGTGAAACTCCATCAGCAGCTCCTGTTTTAATTTAATCAATTAATCAAACCATTTTTCTGATGGACACTACGAGGCCTCAGCAGTGAACACACTGATATACTGAATCTAAAACCACTATTTGTTGTATGATGCTAATTGTATTTATTGTTTTTAGGTTTATAAAGTATATTTAGTAATAACACCAGGTTTTAAACATTTTTGGAGGTGCCTAAGATTTTGCACAGTATTGTATATAAAACATATTATAACCGACCACATTATATGATATATATTTTCACAATTTGTTACATTTATTAAACAAAAACTACTTGTGTACTGAAATGTGCAGGTGTGGTTTCAGGTTTTCACTAAACACAAGCAGAAGCTCACCAAAGTTTATTTCTACAGTCGTTTTGTTAGATAAGCTGAGATAACCTTGGTTAGAATGGATCCCTGCAGTCTTTTCGCACATATGATTGGTGACCCACTGATTTTTCTTTAGCAAAAGCACAATTTGACTCAAACTTTTGCATACGACTGTAGCTCCGAGACTTTACAAGAGAACTATTACAGTGTGGGTTCTCCTCATATGTGAAATGTTGTGGCTCTGTGTTGAGCTGCTAGTGAGCAATGGGGGACAAAAAGACAGGGGTAAGAACCATCTCCTCCACAAAGACAGACATGCAGAGATAAAGCAGATTATCTTTATGAAAAAACAAAATACCACTTAAATATGATAAAAGCATGTTGACTCACCTTGAAGACCCCCAAACAGGCCAAAATAAAATGTTATAGGTCCTTTGAAAAGGGTTACTAAGACATTTTCCAAATAATTTTGGACCACTTCTATAAAATGTTCATGTAACATGAAGAGCTGCAGGCATTTTCCAGTGCTAAAGAAATCTTCTTTTAGATTAATTCTGCAAAATAAGTCAGGGTTTATTCACACAGAATGCAGCAAAAGTCAGTTACTTTGACTCTGAGGTAAAAATAAGTTTTAAAAAGTCATGCAGCAAAACTATAGATACTTATTTATAATTAAAAGCATATCTCAACAACTTTTCACTTAAACTGATGGCATAAACATTAAAAACATTCCCTCTACATTAAAAACATGTGCCTAATAAGCATGTTAACTCATTTAGAGAACTCCAAAAGGTCAAAATTTCATTTTATAGATACTGTGGTTAAGGGTTAATAAATTTAAATGTTTATGCAGCTAACATTTGCCAATGTTCAAAAAATCTCGAAGAAAAGGATTCTCCAATGTGTTTTTGTTACAAAACCGCAACGATATACATCTAAGACATTCTAGGCTTTGAATGGGCCCCTGGCTGTTATTGGGACGCACTTATTTCCTTCTTAATAGATTGCAGGCGCATGTCATGATGACCTCAGTGCTGCTGAGACCATGTAAAAACAGCTTAGCCAGTGATGCTGGGTTAGAGATTTATAGTGTGATAAATACACTGTACAAGTACCCCACACACACATACACACATTCATTTGTATTACCTTTGTTTGTGTTCTTGCCTTAGTGGGGAACCTTCACTGTCATTTGTATGACTGAGGCAAAATGCTGCATTCTGACTGGCTGGTTGCACCTTAACCTCCAGAAACCAGATGCTAATTTTTGGCCTCTTGCTATTTCTGTTAAAATCTTCTGGTGGTTTACTGAGAAAAAGTAATTGTGTTCTTGTCTAAATGGTCAGATTTTTCTATCCTGGTGGCATTTGGTCCCTAAAAAGAGGCACACATGAATACGCACACACACACACACACACACACACACAGTTTGTGTTGCTTCTTTGTCAAACACACACACACTTAGGCTCACAACATGCTCCTGCAATGACACACAGCGCTTGCCCAGATCAATTCCAGCCCACTGACGGAGGCTGGCGCTCTTTTATTTGTCAGATGGAGGATGTAAAATGTCATCCCTGAATATATTTGAATAATACATTCCAAATTACCGAGACACCTTCACCCTGCATTAGTTTCTCACCGATGAAGCTTTCGCTTATGGGCCACGTAGACCCTTCTTGTAGATTTACGGCGCAAAATAAGGCCGAGTTTACCCACACATACCCTGAGGTGGCAGTTATTTTGACTCTATTGATAAAAATGGCTGTATAAAGTAATACAGCAAAACCAAATTTAAAGGATTTAAATACTAAATACCTGCGTATATATCGTATTTCTCAGAAACTCATTCACATTTATGGCATTTAGCTGACGCTCTTATCCAGAGCAACGTACATCAGTGCTCAAGTCTACAACTGTTTCATAAAACCAGTTAAGCTTAACTCTCACTCAAACTGATGTGTAATACTAAGCATTAAAAAATACTTCCTCTTTATTTGTAATGCATTATACAGCACCATACTGTACTTCATGGTCAACACTGATCAGCAATAACATCAAAACCACTCAGCTAATATTGTTTTAGTCCCACTCATGCCTCTGACTCGTTGAGGCATAGACTCCACAAGATATCTGAAGGTGTCCTGTGGTCTCTGGCACCAAGACGTTACAGCAGATCCCTTTAGGTCCTGCAAGTTGTGAGGTGGGGCTTCCATGGATCAGATTAGTTTGACCGGCACATCCAATTGGATTGAGATGTGAGGTTACCACCATGAACGCGTTCGGAGGTGCCTCAAACCATTACTAATGTTTGCAGTGTGGTAGGAACATTATCCTACTGATAGAGGCCACTGCCATTACTGAACACAGCTGCCATGAATGGCTGTATGTGGTCTGCAGCTATGTTTAGGTAGATGGTTTGTGTCAAAGTAACATTCACATTAAAGCCAGGACCCTCCTGAGCATCATATTGCCTTCACCACTTTCATGTTGTTCATAGTGCATGCTGGTGAAATCTCTCAGGAATAAGTAAAAAGGAAAAGTCTCTGATGCATAACACTGATGAATAACAGCCTCTAATAACATGACAGGTTTTCCTACACCATTGAAAATACAAAGTTATTTAGATTCAGCTCCACCCCCCGACAGGTGTTCAGCCAGATGTGGTGTTAAGCAGGTTTGCCTCTTAATGAGAGGCAGGAAGGTTCCATTCCCCGTCTGAGTGATTTCCACATTCTCCATGTGTCTACACAGAATTCTTCAAAATGATTTCTTTAAGTTGCTTAGTATGATATTACACTGGTTAGCAAAAAAGCGCAAATTAAAAATTCAACCATTTAGACAGCAGGACTGCAGTCGAATTGCAGGATTCCAGTGGTGACAGATTTAACCAATCAAAGCCTGGGGCTCCAGCACCAAATATGACTGAAGGATTCAGCTACTTCAGATACCCTGGACTGGACTGCTTTTTGAATGAGGTGCAACACGGAACAGCCTATGAGAACAGAGATCATTTGCATTTATTAGTCTTATGGTAACAAACAGAGCTTGGTTTAATAAAGACGGATAAAGAATAAATGAATTATGACTGTTTTGGTAAAACCGCAAACTGCAAAAGTTGGACTTCAGGGGGAAAAATCGGGAAAATACAAAATATGAAATCGAAAAATAGAAAATGAACATGAGGCCTCGTCTCCATGCTATTCATTCTGCAAAAAAGAATATATATGATGAGGTAAGAGTTGCTTCTAAGGCTAGCTTCAGCAGCGTGTTAGGTCTGGCTGTGAAGGAGCGGCCATGTGGGGGCGGCGCGCACGCTTCCGCTGGAGGGTCTCTCTCTGTTTGCTTCCCATGATTCATGCATGCTGCTGTGTGCTTTTCAAAGACACCCTGGGTTTGGTTATGCAACAGCCGAATCCCAGCTCTATCCCTCCTCTCCTTTAGAATCTAGATTTATAAAAAATCCCATAAATCCTAAGCCTGCTCCTAGATCCTCTCTGTGCTGCATATTTTAGTGTTTTACCTGCTCTGACATGTCTGATTAAACTCATCAGTGCATTACCAGTCCCTTTACAAGCTTACAATATGGGTGCTAAAGTGGGATAAGCGCTCAAATGTGCAGTACATTGGAACTCTCAGAGCAGGACTGATTAAAACCACCCTAGATATTGAAGCACCAACCCCTTTTTTTCTTTAATGTTTGACACCCCTCTACGCCCAGCACATTATAAACCACACAGTACCACGGTGTGAAAACTGTAGCTTGGCATGCAGCTTTTTTTTTGTGTCACACATTAATTACTGATTACAGACTCATATCACCCAAACTGATAATGAGCATAACTTGAGCATAGCTGGCCTGTCACATAAAGATATCAGTCCAACCAAGTAGTCTTGACTTGATTTCCTCTATTTTCACTTGGTCACACTTAATGGTTACAAAGTGTGAGAAGGAGAACATGAAGAAAGAATTTTGTAAACCATTTCGTTTATTAAAGACACCTGGGTCCACACTGTGTCTGCCTGTAATTGCCCATAAGCCTAATAACTGATTGTGGCACTTTAGCAGGAACAGCTGCAACTAAATGCTTCATATAACTGGAGATCAATCTTTTAAATCAATGTGGAGGAACTGTGGGCTACTCTTTTAGACAGAATTGCTTCAATTCCACCACACTAGGGGAGCTTTCCAGTGTAAACTGCCCATTTAAGGTCCTGCCACTGGCTCTCAAGGCTCTCAATGGGGTTCAATACAGGGGCAAGCCCCAAAATCTGCTCTTATGAATCTGTGTTGGACCTGCGCTTCAGATCATTGTCCTGCTGCATAACCCAATAGTGATTGAGCTTTGGATCACAGGCTGATTACAGGATTCTGCAGGATTTCCTGGTAGATGAGAGAATTATGGCCAGTCACCCATGCCCTGAAACAGCAAAGCATGCTCACATTACCACACTACTCACCATCATGTTAGATATTTGGCAGAGTGATAAAGAGCCAGGAGGCATATCGTGGAGTGGATATGAAGTTGGGACTGGGCTTGGCAGTGAGTCTATCCAGCTGTAGATTTGCTGAGTGTCTGGATGGATGATGGGACAAAGGCCCAGTAAAACAGGTGGAGGGGACCCCTTACAAGGCTGCACAACTGCTTGCTTTGCTGCCAGATTGCCAATTTTTAAGAAAAAGCAAAAACTAGATGCTACTACATATGCCAGACCTGCACCAGTATTTAAATTCTACTCCAAGCCAGGTAAGTCCAATGCAGGGGTGTCAAACTCTGGTCCTGGAGGGCCAGCGTCCAGCACAGTTTGATGGTTCTCCTCCTCAAACACATTCACTAAACCTGGTCTAGTGGGTGTGACCGCATTCTCCACCAGTTGTTATCTCGGTCTGGGGGAGGGGTCGACTCCCACTGGTTGGAAAACCAAACGTGAACCCAAGAAACCACACACAGACACAACACAGGATATAATTTCCGCTTATACATGGACCTAACAAGAAGATGCATATGTGATTTTAAATACTAGCAGTTTACCTATATAATGATACTCAAAACTGCTCAATTTCATATTTGAATGTATAGCACTGCTTATAGTTGGCCATTCTGTTTACTGTGAGATGCAAATGTAATGAATATTTTACAAGAAATACTTTTTTTAATTATTCCCACACATGCCATATTTGAACAATAGATGAATAAGTAAATACTGTTGGCTGAGTTTATCTGAGGGTCTCCAAAACAAAAAACCTTGCCTAGGGCCTGACTGTATTTGGCACACAAATATCCCTGGTTTTCTATAGCAGTACCCTGCACCAGAAGAGTACTTTCGCTCCAGTGGACTGCCCTCATGTTAGACTTCTCTATTCTATGTAGCAGCCCTCGCTGCTCACCCTGAGTGCACCCTGAACCCACAACCTACCACATCGCACTCCAACTGTTCCACCTACCGCCATCATAAGGCCCCGGTGCACTCAGTTCACTTGCTCTCATCTATTATTTTCCAGTTGTCTTCATCTCCAGACTTTTAAAATCGTTGTCTCAAAGGAAAATCCAGGAATAGGTTTATATTCAGCGCCTGTTAAAAGTCTGAGAACACCTTTTCCTTCAAAGCCTTTGTACAAAGGAGAATGTTTTCTTGTTCCTTATTATGCATTTTCTCCGTTTTCAGTACAGGCTTTTAACAATAGTTAAGAGAACACAGTCAAATCATTATCTAGGCAAAACCTGCTCTTCACAGGAAGAAAGATACTTTGATGAACCCGAACTTGCTGGCATTAAAGCTAAATATACCCAGAATAAGCATTTATTTAACTGTAAGTAAAAAGGTTTGCAAGTATAGTCCACCAACCAAGCAAAGACGTTAATTCTGGAGCTACAAGGTTAATGTAGCTATAATATGGAGGCGCTTGGCAACCAATTGGGGTTGAATAAACTGCACGTCTAAAAGTACATTATTAATCTAAAAAAGACTTTCTTTTTTTCAGCAACATGCTTTAGAACACCTACATTTCAAAGCCCCAGGCAACACAGTCCATATTTAAGATTAAAAAGCAGTCCTTTTTTAAAATAGATGGTTTTATGACATCACAAAAACCTACATATATTTGCATATATCCAGAGGTCTGCCATTCCACACTGAGTGTTACTTCTGAATGAGACATCATACCAATCAGACCAGATGTCAATTACATAAGTCAACCTTAAATATACAGTAACGCATTAAAAAAGGGTTGGAAAGTGTTTATGGACTTGAATAAAGAACATTATGACCATTATAAATGTGACTATTAAGCCAATCGCAGAGAAAATTAATAAACAATGAAGGCCCTATACAGTAATCCCCCGTTATTTGCAGGAGTTGCGTTCCTAGAGCACCCACGTATAGTGTAAAACTGCGTTGTTGTAGTAAAAGAAAGTTTTAAAAAAATGCATATTTTAATAGTGTAAACCCTAAATATGCTCCCAGAACAGTTACATTTCATTTTATACTAACGAAAATGTAGAGATGCGGAGACAGAGAAAGAGAGAGAGAGAGAGAGAGACAGAGAGAGACAGAGAGAGAGAGAGAGCGGCAGAAGTTATATTTGGATTACTGTTTATGTTTTTAGTAACTTATATATTTTTAATAATTTAGAACTAAAATGAGTTTTAAAAAAAATCATATTACCATGAAAAGGCTAAAAAAGGGGGACTATGGAAGCAGTTTCCACGCTGTTCTGGAGATTTCCGCATAAAACGATCACTTCCGATCTCGAAAGAAATCCGCGTGACTGGATCTGCGAGTCCAGATCCGCGTAAAACTGGGGGCTTACTGTATACTTATAAATAATGAGACATTTCACATGTTAAAGAAGGCAAACTTTTGATGAGCAGTACAATACAGCACTGTTAGAAAAAGATACTGTGCTGGTTTCCATGCTGAACCACACTGTCCAGTCATAAGTGACTCGAAAACAGCAATCACACTTCCATTAGCTCTGTTATAGGGCGTTCACAGCCTGGCTGCTCTCATCAGCCTGACGACCAGAAAGAGTCGTTGGAATCAGTGAACCCGCTAAATGACAGAACGACTCTGAAAAGAACTAATAGGCCACCAAATAAACATTCCTCACCACATCATCATTTCCATGCTATTGCGCCTCGGAAGGGCATTTCCTTCCCGCTGTTTCTCCATCAGAGCCACATCAACTCTGATTCACACTCAGCCCCCTCGCAGGCTGCCACAAAGGTTGATCACATTAGGTGGCTGACATTTTGCCTGTAGCTAATGGGGCTATTAAAAGAACACAGGGCGTCTCACTGGCTTGCTATCAAACTGCAAAAATGAGGATGAAAGAGAAGGGGGGTAGAGAGAGAGAGAGGCAAAAAGTAAACAGCTGCATTGACACCCCCTCCTCCACGGGAGACAAAAAAAACCCAGACCCCCTTTCTGCCTTTCCAAACAGATGTTTTGGCACATGCTACAATCTAGCAGCCACTGCACTTGCAGCTCAAACCCTATCATGATCAAACGCTAAGCCATCACTCAACACTAGGCTCGTCTGTTCTTAAATTGCAGGTTCCGACACCCTTGTGTTTGGATTCAAAGCAGAGAAAGCTTTGGACATTTTCATTCGCCAAACGCGTCAAAGCACAAAAGGTAGCAGGTAGTGCAAGGATCACAGAGAAAAACCCTATACTACTCAAAATGATCATGCTTTTTGGGAAAGCTAGGCTCATGGCTGTTGTGAAACTGGCCAAGGGCATCAAAACCTGCTGTACATAAAATGCACTCATTTTAATTCATGAAAAATGAGAAGAACAAGCTCATGTGTCACTAATGGCAGTTGCCATTGTCCTACTCTTGAATTCACCACATAAGTAGTTTCTGTTTCACATACTTTGTAACGTCTATCTCAACACCACAGCTCCACCTATGGGCCGAATTTCACTCCAAATGTAGGTTAACTTTAGTCCTAAGATACACTTTCCCTTTAGTGAAAAACTGTCATTTTTAATGCTTTGTAGTCCAGGACTAGGCTTTAGGCCTGAAGTCAGTATGCCCAAGTGTGGCTAGAAGGGTATGAAGCCCCCAATCTCTGGACTGTGAAGACACGGAACTGCATATTCTGGAGCCAAAGAGCTCTAACCCCCTTTTGTACGAACTGAAGTTGCATTTGTGATCCAGTACCGAGCATATATCAGTAGCTGACCTCACTGGTGCTCTCACGGCTAAACACAATCAAATACTCACAGCAATGTTCCACTGTGTAGTGTAAAGCATTCCCAGTAAGAGCAGAGGCTGTTATTATAGCAAAGCGGACAAAAATGTACATTTTAATCTCCTTTCGGAAGAAACACCGAATGAGCAGGTGTCCAGTCTTTTAGATGTAATGTATATGAAAGGTGAAAATAAGGAGGCAAGTGATGTTTTTGTTTAGTTTAAACTTAATTTAATATGCACCTTAAAAAAAACAAACTCAAAATAAATCTCTTTACACAGCTTCTACCGCACGTGAACTCTGTGAGAAAGTAAGTGATAAACTGTTGTTCTACCATCCCAAAAAACACCACACACAAAACACAACATTTTTTTATTCCCGTACTGCAGTAAACAGTGTAGGTCATGTAAACAAACAAACAAAAATAATAATAAAACAAGATAAAACAAAAACCCTTCATTTCCAAACTGAGGAGCTCCTAACAAAGGAGAGAAAGACAGGGAAAAGGATAAAAACAAAAACAGTCAGAGGCTCAGTCATCTCTCTCCGGGCTTTTGCTTCCGCCAGGACTTCGAGAAGGGGAGCGACTGAAGGGGGGAGACAACAACAAAAACAAAAAGGTTACAAAGGTTAATCACTCAAAGCTCTATACCATGCTGTAACAAAAGAAAACAAGCCTGATGCCATTTGATAATCAGTGCAACTTTCAGTGATTGAAAAACCTACCTTTGTTTTTGAGGAGAAGCTCTAGATTTGGAACGGCTAAGATTAAAAGAAAAAGGTCCTTCAGTGCACGGAGTAACAAGTTTGCGTTTTTATTATGTTTTCTTTTTTTTACAACCCCTGTCTCACATCAAACACTTCTGGGATGCTGTCACATGAAAGAATGCGCGGCATGCACTGTGTATTGACAAAAGCGCAGAAGCTTGATCTTAAAGGATCTTCAAGGAAAGGAACACTAAAGATATACGGATGATAACATGGACTTTAGGCTCATTATTTAATTTCAACACTGATTCTGATGCATCCTTTAATAACTTAAAAGCAAGAAGCTGCATTTACTCTTTTTTTTTTAAAAGATAAATTGCCTCGGGTCAATTTGTGTGCTTCAATAAATTTATTAGTGTGTGCTGGACTAATTAGCTGTAGAGGCACAGGCATTTTAAACAAATAAAAAACAAACAATACAGGAGTAAAAACAATCGCATACTGTGTGACGTTTAATTATCTTTAAAGGAAAGAAAATCAAGCTCTCTGCAGTATGGTCAGTTTATTGGAGTGTAATTAACTAAAAGCAGTAACTTTTTTCAGCTACTCTGTGCATGCATGTGTGTTTCTTTTTTTAAAACAGTGAGGATTTGAAACAAAGGCTCAATACACCACTAAAGAGGTGACAATATGAGGGTGTGTGTGTGTGTGCGTATACTTATATACTTACCTCCGAGCTGCAGAGCCAGACCTAGACCTCCGAACTGAGTCTGATCTGAAAAATAAATGTAAAAATGTAAGTAAATCACATTATCTTGTGCAAATAGTAAATCCACAGTTTGTGATGGACTGATGTAATTTACCTGCTCCTTGGACGAGAGACAGAATGAGAGTGAGATCTAGATCTTGATCTAGACAAAATGAAAGATGAACAAAATTAACTCAGCCTTAACCCTGTTCTTTTTCTGTAATTATTGATCGTTAGGGTTGATCTAGAAAATATTGTATACATGTGTACTTTTGGTGAAGAGGTTAAGACAGAACTGGGCAACATAATCAAAAATAGTATTATGTACTCATCATTTGATGTGGTTAATAATCACTATTTCCAGTGCTTGAAGTGGGAAAAAATAAGTGCAGGAACTAAATTTTTTTTTTCACCGCAAAAATGTCAAATGTCGGAAAATTAAAGTCTTTAGGATGGTTAAATTAAAAACTATTTTAATTTAATCATTCTTCCAAGCAATAACCTATAGGCATAGGCTA
>JBBPDB010000039.1:2122484-2134646 GCA_037974465.1 Brachypetersius altus | reverse complement strand
TAGATCTTTAAGTCCATCTCATGAAAAATCAGAGCAGAAACAAAGGTGTTGCGTTTATATTTTTGTTGAGTGTATGTATGTACACACTGACTCTGGTAGAGACAGAGCTGATGAGTTTACAGGCTGTGAAATTAAATAAGAGATCAGACTCTTGAGCTGGGGCTTCTACTCTAAAAATATAAGCATTGGTCTCTTCCAGCTTCAATTCATGGTAATATTCTAAGTGGCAAATGACGTGCATCCTGTGCACATGATAAGGAAACACAAATCTTGTTTGTCACTTTGTTGAGAATACGAGACTATAGAAGCGACTGTCCGAGTTCAACTGCGGATGGAAAGTGTGACAGCTATTGTGACCGCGCATTATGTAAGAAACGGATTCGGTTGGGTAAACCCACTGAAAGGCTTTAGTATGGACTTCTAGGTTTGTCTTTTTAAGCTTTAGATATTTTGTTTTCCTTGTAAGGTTATGTACAATCTGCTATTGTTCTGAAAAACATCTGTGATTCATTGTCATAATATTTGGAGGCTTACTCACTCAATCTCTGCTATAAAATATAGTGACATGAGAAATCTCTGGAAACATTTCAAGTTTCTAAACAAAAATAAACTATTAGCCAAACGGCTAATCATTCGAATTCTATATTTTCTGCTGCTGCTCTTTACCACATCTACAGACCCGAGGTTTGGTCGTCCCTGGTCAAAATGTTTAACTTCTGAATTTAATGTATCTTAAGACGATAAAAGATGTATTAAAGATAGCATTTACATTAGTGATGGGAAGTTCGGCTCTTTTCAAAGATTCGGCTGTTTTGGCTCGGCTCCCTTAAAAGAGCTGGCTCTTACGGCTCCCAAATGGTTCTTTATTTAGTATCACTCAGAGCCTTCTATTTTAGCCCAGTTTATCAATTGCGAATGTTTTGTGTTTTGGTAAGCAACTTTTTAATTCCTTATTTTTCATTTAAAAAAATACACAGTTACTATTATTTAACATTTTAATACAACTTTAATTGAACAATTGAACACAACCACAGCAAACAAATCAAATAACCTAAATAAAGGGAAAAATCTTAACATATTTAATAAAACACTTTTGTCTTTAGTGCAGGTTGGCACTGAGAAATATGAGATGCCTCAGCTTGGATGGGCTGATGTGATTTCTCCTCTCTGTAATTATTTGTTCTGTTTGTACTGCTTCTTTTTCGTTTTTCACTCATTTTTTCACTTTCTCCGAATGGACGCGAATTTAATGCTCTCTCTCCCGCCTCTCTCTGTCGCTCTGTGTACCTGGTCTGTACCACTACACTATCTTTAAAGCGTGCTCCCCTTTCCTTCTTTCACATAATGGTACGATCCTAGTGGGTCCTCCCATGTGATTAGCCGCATGGTGTTCCCAAATGAAGCCCCGCCCCTACCTACGACAGAAGATTCGGCTCTCCCCGACGGGAGTCGGCTCTTCTCGTTCGCTACAAAGAATCGGCTCTCAGAGCCGGCTCGCTCGCGAATGACACATCACTAGCATTTACCTGAGAAGGCGTGAGGCATGCTTGGCAGAGATCCCGGCTGCAGCTGTGCAGCAGATATTCCAGCAGAAACTTCAAACCCAGTCCTACAGAAGGAGAAAGAGATAAACATTAAGGTCTAAAAAGAGAGAAAGACAGACTGACTGAGAGGAGCATGCAAACTCTTGAGTGTGTGTATACATTGATTTTTACACCAGTGGTGGTGTAACATGCTCAACAACTATGTTGAGCATGTAGGGGAGGCACTGCCATTATTAATGTAGCTTACTCAATTAAAACGAACAGTTTAAAAAAAACACAGCCCATGCAATTATGAATCATTGTGTTGCCCAACTACATATTTGGGCTCATCTTTTACATCTCAGTCATGTGGATGACCATTTTGTTTTTTAAACGTACTGATCTTGTGAAGATGCGCTTTTTTTTTACACTCCGAACACAGACGAGGAAGGAGGAGTAGACACAAATGACGACGTTGACTGTGTTTTTGTATCTTTGCTGCTGAGAATTCTAAAGAAATTGCGAAGGTACTCACAGTTACAGTAAACTTTCACAATATACCTGTAAACCTCATATTTGATGTGAAATTACATTTGGTTTCATCACACCTCTCTGGTCCCAGATACATGGAGAGCCGTGGCTTTTGTTTGGCTATTGAAGGCAGCTGAATAAGTTGCTGGTTTAAGCAATTTGGAAAGCACAGAGTAAATTAAATAACTTGTGTTTTTGTTATATGCAGCTTGATTTGGAACATTATAAAACAATGCCACTCCCTGACATCTGCAGCACTCATACAACTACACACAAGAACACTGGCACAACCATGGTTTACTGTTGGTTAGTGGTGCAACGGATCAAAAAATTCACGGTTTGGTTCGGATCATGATATTAAGACACGGATTGGATCACTTTTCGGATCAGCAAAAAAAAGAGAAAAAAAGACAAATTAAACTTTCCATTTATTTAAGTATTTTTGCCCATTAAAAACATTCAACTCAAGACCCATGCCACGCAATTATATAACGACAATATAGCGCATAATTACATTAAACCTCCAGTTTTACACGGATCTGTTAAATATATTTAACGGAGAAGCGAAAATGCTCCCACACACATGTGATTTAAATTATGCTGGTGGGTTCTCGAGCTCCTCCACTCCTCCACCTCCGCTACCGCTGGCCATGACTATCGTTCGACAGACTGACTACGCGCTCCATTCAGCGGAGCTTTTATTCTTCTTTCGGATGCCATACAGTTCGGCACCCACAGATGCACAACGATTAATCTTTGTCTCGTCACTCCAAATTGTGTAGTCCTAGTAGTCTTTGACTTTGTTAACATGGACTCTGGCATATTCTGAATGGGATTATTTGTGCATGGGCCTCAGCAGCGTCTTCCCTCATGGAAGACAGCCATGCATGCCACTCCTGTGCAGGGTGCGTCAAATGCTGTCAGAGGAAACACTCGGTCCAGTTTGACTTTGTAATGATTTAGTAAACTGTGCTGAACTTGACAATTTCCTTCAACTTCTCTCATAACAAAACGCTTTTGACAAGGTATCATTAACTTGTCAAGGCCAGGGTGGTTCTGCAAGGTTCCAACAAATCCATCCTTTTTTAATGTTTTGATGACTTTAGTGACAGTTTTCAAACGTATTAGCTAATATACTTACTACTTCCCTTATAAGCACAGAAAACAAATGATTGTCTTTCTCAGACATTTCTTTGTGGCCCAGTTAGTGACTGTGCGGTTAATATCATAGGTCTAGACGTGGTAAAGGGAGGCTGTGTTAAATCCAGAAGCATTGCTGGTTTTACAGGTGCCCGAGCGTGTGCAAGTTCTTACCCCCGGGTATTGGTGGCAGTGTTGAAACTGCCAGTGTTGGCAGATGAAGAGCTAAAGACATGGTCCAGGTCAGCCAGTGCAGCGTAGCGATCACCTCTTAACACAGCTGCCTGAGGAGAGGGAGTGCCCACATCTGCAGATGGAGGAGCAGAGTTTGCACCACCTGAGAGAGACAGAGACAGTTAATTGTTTGATTCAGACCACTTCAGGAGGCAGACATATTTTACCAGTGTATATGCATCTGCATCTTCAAGTCACATTCAATAACCAAAACCCCTCCTAATACGAAGAGAAAACTGTACTGCTCCCTAATTCCTGATATAGTAATAAAGTAATGAAGAGGTTTAGCTAGTTTAAGTAAAAGGCAAGTTTGTTTAACCTTTAATTTTTTTAACTTCTGCCTTGTTTTTGTCACCACTTTAGAACATTGTGCATTAAACACGTGTCGGGGCGGTTCGAGAATCACCAAGCAAACAAAGTGTTCTTCGCTCAAAGAAACAAAGCTTTTATTGCATTTGCAAATAGAGAAAGAGCAATTCATAACCCAGGGCAGTCCTGAGTGTTGAAGTTCTCTCTCTCTCTCTCTCTCTGAAAATGTACAATCAGGGTTCAAGTTTTATACACAGAACTGCCCCATTTCTGCTATCAGTCCCCAGGATGGTTCGACCCAGCCTCCAGGCAATGGTAGGCAAAATATTCTCTTTTCGCCCCATTAGGCGTGAGCAGAGGTGCCTTCTTAGTGGAAAAACAAGATAATTGTATAGAGACCATTTACGAACGACCCTGATGCCCGGTTGTACAATCTAAGACGATTCACCCAAGTATCCCTCAGTTCTGCTGACAGACACACTTCGGAAATCCGTCCAGACCATATAAGGGGTAAATCTACCATTAACATGGAAAAACACCAGATCATACACTAATTCTTCCTCTGGAATATATGTGATTACAAAGAAATAAATGTAAATCAAAGGAACAAGTGTATGATTGTAAGGAATATATGCTAATTTCCCCGACACACGCATGTTGTCAAGAATCTTCACAACTACGGACTTGCTTTAATAACCATCGCCCATGTTGTGAAGGAATGAGTTGGTACCTTGGTCGGTTTTGACAGAGCTGAAGACGTTACCCAGGTCAGCTAGGGCAGCATACCTGTCCCCAGGTATAGAGGTGCCCTTGAGATGCCCTGGAGGTGCCCCAACTCCTGTGCAGTTAGTCTGAGAGCAGCTGTAGGACACAAAGTCCATGCTACACGACTTGGGGAAGTTGTCAAAGTTTGCAAAGTTGGGGTTGACCACACATGATGAGCCACCTGTGGGAGATGGGCATAAATGAAAAGAAATAGGAACAGAGGGGTGTGTGTCAGTTTATGTGCCCTTCATATGACATTACAAGAGGTTGAAACCACATTCAAATACAGGAAACATTTTACAAAGCTGCTCAACACACACACGCACTCAAGTTGATGAATTACTGTCCCAACACACAATGTTTGAAGTTCAAACTCCAGTTGGTGTCAGTAGGACTTTTGTTCCAAACAAACTGGAGCATACAGATCGTCAATTAGTTAATCAGTACCTAGAGCTTCAAAAAAACTGACTGTGAAGATCAATTAATATAAAACTTGCAGGCAAACAGTGATCACTTGAGGATAGTACCCCAATATACTGTTTTAGCATGACCTTGATGTAATGTGGATTTTGTGTATTCATCTATCTAATAAAGACATTGCTTAAGAACTGAGCGATGACACGACCAAAAAGAAACCCAATGACTGTGAGATAAGGGATAGGAGACTGAGAAACACATCACAGAAACACGAGTGAGAAGAAGTGGAGCTGATGGGAAGAGAGTGTGTGTACATTTATTAATATGCTTGTTAGTCTAATCCTAGTCTCGCGTAGCCAGACCTTCAGACTGACGGCTGAAGGTCTGGAATTCATAGCAGCTTTCTTTGGCCAAGGCCCGCCCATAAGGCCGTTTGACCGACACGTCAAACAACCAATCACAGTTCGTTTCGTTCAGGGTCACGTTTCGGGGCGTGGAAATGTCCCCACAACAACAGACCGGCGATTAAATTCAACCAATCAGATGACGACTTCGACATTCTTGAAGTGTTTCCAGTTAAGTGTACCATATGCATCAGACGTTTAGCCAACGTTCCGTGGGTGTGAGGCGGAGACTAGTATTTTAGGCAACTAATGCTTGTTACTTAGTGCTGTAGGAAAATTAGACTCACAAGTCAGTGCTGTAGACGGAAAGAACATAACTTTAAACAATCTAAAGACTTAACACTAGATGCACTTCTATGTTGAATAATCACATCAAAAATAAATATCTGCTGCTAGTCGTTAAAAGCAAAATGAAATAATGACAGAATTGTGTAATTTCTTGATTTGCAATATGATTTCTGACACTATATAACTGTACAGTTATCTATGAAACCGTTGTCAAAATGTCAGAGCATAATTGTGCAGGATTCAGAGACAGTATATCTGTGCAGGAGGTTTTACCTTTGAGGGCGAGGACTCGGCTGGGGCCGATTCAGGGCGTCGCCGGGGCGGGACAGGGGGAGGGATGGGGGGCTCCTCCGTACTTCTGTGAAAACTCACCATAGAGGACACGGACGATGACCCTGAGAGTAATAAAAAAAGAAAGGAAGACAGAAAGAAAGAAAAATATGGTGAATAAGACAAGGTTCTGTTACAAAACATTACATTACGGATGACCAGGGCATGAAAGACAATGAGGCACAAACAGACACATGATCTTAATAATAAACACAAGATCTTGAACCGAAGACCCCCACATTCTATTCATTTACACAGTGGAACCATAGCCAGTGCTGTTCTTTCAGTGGAGCCCAATGATCTGAGGTCCCTGTGGCTCTGGCTGAGCAGGACAGTGGAGACAGAAGGATAAGAGTGGGAGAAAGACATGGACACACATCTACTTGCAGACTGGACATTGTGGCTAGACATGCATTATGGGATGGGCCCAGAACCCTTGACTTACAGAATTTGGAAGCTTGTTAATTAGTAAGAATTTTCGAATTTTGTCCAACCGTAGGTGCCAGAAACCACATAAACAAGTCTATCTGAGAGGACTGAAGATTTAAGAGGAAATTACTTGATTACTTTCAGTGATGTATTGTGATGATTTTGTCAGGCAATATTAGCCAATTGTTGGACGGGAGCTTTCAGTAACTGTTAGCAACGTTAGCCTCATAGCTCCAGTGCAAAATGAATGAAGTAAACTGTGTTAAAGTTTGTCTTCGCCTGGTCAAATGACATGTTGATTTTCTACACAAAGGTAAGTACACTTCCTCTACTGAGACACACGTTTTACTGTCTGAATTCGTCCATTAAAAAAAGATAACACCAATGTGTGGTTATATCCAAAATAATATACGGTTCTGATGAGGATGGGGACACAGAGTGAACATGATGTAAACATGACGTGAGTGAATGGAAGGGGGGAGAAAGAGAGAGACAGAGAGCGAATGAGTGGAAGACAAAAAGAGGAGAAGGAGGTCTTATACTAACGTGGGCCGTGCGGCAGAGAAACCGGGGCAAAAATGGTGTCGCTGTCTGGCAGCAAAAAGAGAAGAGAAGAGAGAGATTCCCTGAGAGTGGGCCAAAGAAAACCAAGCCTCGGACACAGAGAGGCGTCCGGCTGAGCAAAGCAAACCTGGGATACTGATGCTTGCATATACACACACACTTTTATTGTATATAGAAGTATGCAAATGTTCAGAACAAATTAAATGTGGCACTTTTCTACGGTAGCTAAAACACAAATCGGAGCATCTGACTGTCCAAGTGTTAATCCAACAACCAACAAATGGTTGTGTATGTGTGTGTGTATGTGTGTGTATGTGTGTGTGTGTGTGTGTGTGTGTGTGTGTGTCGCCTCATTTATTCTACTTGAGTGAATAGAACCATTATGTATCACATCTGTTTATATAATAAATTCTGCAAGAGACTTATCCAGCTGCACTTGCAGCAAATTGGACACAGTACAAGACAGTTCAATATATCTTGGTTGGCGCCCCCTTGAGGCAAGGCCTAGAATGCAGCTTACACTTGAAATTTTTTTAGGAGGCAACAAATAGGGACAGCGTGTGTGAAGTACATTTCAGAATCAGAATCAGAGAACTTTATTTATCCTGGAGGAAATTGTTCACATTTCTCGCCTTAATAATCGATCTGTTAATCCATCTGTCCATCAATCAGAAGCTGTGTGCAGTAATATGTAGTAATATGCTGGTTAAATGTAGGAGAAAATGTATAATGGGTTAGTAAAATGTATTAGTATTGCTGACAATAATCCACAGTCTTGCATTCTGTTTACAACCAGAGCATCATAGTGTGTGAGCATGTTTGTCTTAGCTGGCAGTTTTTTCCAGTTAAAAGTCCACTGAAGGAACTGGAGAGCGCAGACACCTGTGATTTAAACCTCCTATTGCTCTGTTTTTGAATGGCATGCAGTGTGAGCATGCATGTATCTGTAGGCATGTGCTGTAAGTGTATATACGTACTAGAGTGAAAGGGGCTTGAAGGGCCTTGTGGAGAGTCGAAGACGCTGCAGATATCAGTGGAGCTGGAGGCTGCGGACGCGGGTGGGGGCGTGAGGGGTGTGCGGGGCGAGTTTGGGGCAGAGGCTGCGGTGCTCTCCGTCTCGCTGTCTGGAATTCGGCTGTAGCTGATCTTGCGAGGTTCGTTCTGCAGCGGCGTCGGGTGGCGCATGGTGCCTGGGCGACTAGAGGACGGGCGGAGACCTGGAGACTTCATTGGACAGCTGTACTTCTTAGGCTGGGGGGAGATATTAAGGGGGAGGCTTGAATAATGACATCCATTGTGTAACTATTGCAACTTTGGTTATTTTTACTGAAAAACTTTCAATTCTTGAAGTTTACTTTGTCAAGTTGATAATTTGCCATTAAGAAAAAAGATTAATGGTCTCTGGTTATCAAAGAGGAGAAATTCATTAAAAGCTGCCGCTAGCGAATGGAGAAACATTGTCTCATTTCACTATTGTCTCATTTGAGTGTAATTAATTAATAGTTTTTCTTTATTTAGTTCAAGATTAAATAAAGAAATGAATTTCAAATTTAGCAATAATAGTCTGTGCTAATGTTAAAAAAGGGGTCTTATTACTGGGGAATTTAAGCATTGCCTGAGGAGTCACAAAGATCGAGCGAAAACACAAGAACTACAGTATTTTTCTCTCATTTTGAACTGGATATACTTTAGTTGTCATGTTTCTTTTTACATTAATAATAAGCCTTGATTTTTAGTCACGCTGGAATTAATGTTTCACGAAATATACCCAGGTAAGCATAGACCATTACTAAAATCAGGCAGCGTCCCTGACTACTCCCCGCAGCCCAGAGCACCAACTAACTCATACATTAGTCAACTAGACAACTAGTCGATGCCAGTGGTTTTTAAAGCGGGCCACCAGACAGCCCAGTTTTTCCCCACGTGTTATGAGCTGGGTTAGAGTAATAATCAGGCCTGTCCCAAAGGACTAACTTGAAAAGCACTTGTCTATGCAACTCTTGTCTAAATACAGCAGATATAACTACATCACTTACAAATCGAGGAAGCGACCGTGCATTGCGAGGCTCGATCTCTAGAGACTTGTTGAAGAGATAGTCAGCAAACTCCTTATCCATCATATCCTCCATCGGGTTCAGGTTCTCAAAGAACTTCTGCCTCATTACAAGCACGGTGGACGAGCAGACAGAACCAGAAAGATTTAATTAGTTCAGTTTTATGAATACATGGAGGAATTTGTTAATTAAATACAACAAAAAAAGGAAGAAAAACCCAGAATTTTAGAGAATAAAATGATGGTTAATACAATAAAATCCAAACCATGCATAAAACAATGAATAAGACTTATGAGATTATACCAGCAATTATCAATATTTTATTTTCTGTAAGACATAAGACTTCTATTTAAGATGTCCATTTAATGCAACTGGAAAGAACTGAGGCAAAACTGACCCGTATGTCGCTCTCCACCCGTAAACAGTATGGCTGGTTCTGGTATTGCTGGATTTCGCCAGTAATCTCAGCTACTTTCCGTCTCTTACTGAAGTTGATCAGCTCTTTCCCGTGCCTCTTGAGGAAGTCTGGATTGCCCTCTTCCGTTTTCAGAATATTTGTTAAATATATCCCTAAATAAATGAAATGCATATAGAAACATTTACTGAAAATCTGAATAATAAATCCACACAAAGCTATTCTCATCTGAATCATATCAGGCCACATTCATTTATTAGTTCTCTTTTATATAAGATTAACTTCATTAATAGCAAAAGAAATCATTTAATCCAAGTAAAACACAGAACTTACCAAAGAAAGGTACACATGGAGGGTTAATGGACCTGAGTTTGGCTATATATTTTTTATAATGGTCCTCACTGAGTTCATGTGCCTCTTCTAGGATCTTCCTCTGTCTGCTTGGTATTTGCTGGAATAAAATAATTAAAAATCAAAGTAAACACACACCAAACAAATGCATGACAAAGTCGAATGCAGAAATATTCTTCAGAGATCCTTCAGACAGACTGAGGGGAGGTTCAGTTTTGAACCCTCGCTGCGTCATCTGCCATCCACACTTACCTCGAACGTGTGGTCGAGTCGGTAGACAGGCGAAGAGTTCATGGCACTGACCACCTCCAGCACACCGTTAAAGTTATTAAGTTCCTGAAAGACTTGCAAGATCTCGATGATGCGTGACACCACAGCTACTCTCTCCTCCAGATTCTCCGTCTCTACAATACTCCTGAGGACACCGGCATTCAGTCACTGCTGTTACACAATTCTAGGAATTTTATCTACAGAAGACTTATAAAATAAAGCTTCTCTCGTGGATAATAGTACAGCACAAGAAAAAGAACATCAACAGTGTTCTTTTGAATATACAGGTCTGAACTCATCTTAATATTCATTAAATCATTGATTAGGGATGCATGATATTAGGAAAACAGACAATATTGTTGAGTGTTGCGATGGTGATATCACATGCGATACGCAAGTAAAAATTTAGCCTTTATAGTGTTCATGTTTTTCTGCTTTGGATTTGCTGGTGATATAGACTCCAGACGCTGACTAGTCTATGCATAAAAAAATGAAATACCTTCCAACGTGGTTTTTTTTTAAGAATTTACGTAAAAAGAGCCTCCCATAAAACATTTGAACCATTGAACACTGTTGAAAAAAATCTGAAAATATTTTTTAATCATTTTAAATATTAAGTAAATGTAAACATAATTTAAATTATAGTAAGTTCTTAGCCATGAAGATGAAGAAACTGCCCAGTGATTTTTTTGCCCTCATCTCTGTGGCACTGGGAGAATAGTTTTGGAAAAACACCATTTATTGCAGTTCAGTCCGTTTTTCGCGATATGGATATTGTTTCGCGATATGTATATTGCACATGTTATCGCGATGACGGTAAATTTGCAATATATTGTGCAGCCCTATCATTGATTATCATAATAAAGCATGTGTGGCTTGGAATTTTAATCAGGAATGCCAGCAAGTTTAAAGCATGTCCAGGGTTTCAGTGTCTTACCTCTCGAACCACAGTGTGAGGTTGGTGGTATGGCGGATCATGCGGAGCAGGTTGGGGGAGTTATGCTCTTTGTCATCCCTCGTCCACACACTGCCAACCAGCTCAGACGGCTGGACTGCCCTAAAGTAGACAGAAAACAAAACGATCATGTAAGAGTTCAATAAAGTCACCAGCTTCTCCCGGTCAGGGGTGATTTAGACAATAATTAAATTGCGATCATTTCACACATTATAAAATTTTAATTATATTTTTAATCAAAACACTAAATATACAAATATATTTGGAAGACCTACTTATACAGGAGTGGAAAACAGTCAATAAAAAACAAGTTTATTTTGGTTAATTCGCTGACAATTAATATACCTGAGCACAGTCTATTCTAACATTAACTTCTGGATTAAATTCTAAACAGTTTCTGAATATTACCACTTTCAAAATCAATGCAACCACGTTTAAAATAATATGAATTCAACATAATGAATCCATGCATTTTTCCAAGCATGAAAAAATAACCACAGCAGGGCTGTCCAGCTCTCTGACTGGACCATGTACTGATGACTAATCACTTGTGAAACCTTCAAAAATGCATATTTGTCATCTCACTTTAACTGGCTCTGGTGATGTCAAAATATTCGCACAAGAAAACAAGTACAGGAACAAAGTAGTGCTGTGATGCTGCTGAACTGCAAAGACTTACAAGGCTTTAGCACATTCTACACCAGAAGTAGCCTGTAGATACACCCAAGCTGCACCCATCACACTCCTATAACATCAGTGACATGATGCCACCAGCACTGCAGGCACTGCTACTGGTGACAAGCATTTATCTTGAGTAAACAAGTTATATTTAAATTTATACAAGGTATTATGAACATACACTGCAGTTTTCGTAATTACTAAGGTAGTTGCATTGCTTGTGATACAACCAAAGTCTCAATTTGGTTTTGAATTTATTATACAGCGTGGAATTCACATTTCCATAATTCATTTACACATATAGACTTTAGGAGTAGCCATGGGGAGCTTCAAGATCACTATAATCATAACACAAACTGAACTGTCCAAGTCTCTGTATATTATCTGCCTCTTACATTTACATTTATGGCATTTATCAGACGCTTTTTTCCAAAGCGACTTCCATTCCCTAACTACAGGGGGCAGTCTCTCCCTGGAGCAACTTGGGGTTGAGGGTCTTGCTCAG
>JBBPDB010000039.1:2074314-2099288 GCA_037974465.1 Brachypetersius altus | reverse complement strand
AGGCTGGATATGGATATGCTTTCGTTAGTATAATGTATAAAGTGTATACTGTGGAGAAGTCTTGAGCCAAACCTTATTTCTTTACATTCTTTAATAACCTTGTTAGAGCAAAAATATGGTTATGCCTGGGATAGACAGTCATGCTGGGATAGAAAAGGTTCTTCCTTAAACTGTGTCCACAAAATTGGATAAAAGGTGTCTTGGTATACTGAAGCATTCACTGGAAGTAAGGGGCCAAGCTCAAACCCTGGAAAACGGGTGTCCCAATACTTTTGTTCACATTGCGTCAATGGTAACTTAAAAGTGAGCTCCCTTCGAAGTGTCCTAGATTAGCCGTTTGGAGCGCCCCCTCACGCTTCCTTGAAGTATCCCACGTGTTTGACAGCAGCTCTGTCTGTTAATGATTATCAGTCTGGTTCGATCTGATCCTACTTTTAGCTTGTTTATTGCCATTTTGTTTGGAGCAGAAAGAGCTGCAGTCCTGTTTTAAGCTTCATCATTAGCATTAGCTTAGCAATGGCAGCTCTTCGAGCAGCCAAACAGGCTCTGAGAAAGGAGATCAAGAAGAGACTGGCGTCTCTGAGTGAAGAGGAGAAGGCTCACCAGTCTCAGGTTGTTTCCCAGAAGGTAAATGAAGCTGTGGGCTGGTGAAGGTTGAGATCCTGGAGTGTGCAGAACTGGTACTTCTACTAGTGACTACTAGCTAAAATCAGCTACTGCAAATAAAGCTGTGCCATGATCTGCCGCCCTCGTGAGTTATTTGGGGGGGGATATAGATCTTGTAAAGTTTAGCACAAGGCTTTTATGTACATCCATGAGTCTGTGACAAAATAGTCACTGGAGCTTCACAATATAATCGTTACGATTAAGGGCTACAATATGCAAAAGAGCCTCCAACCAGTTTCACAGGCTGATCAATCACAGCTTTCTGAGTGTTCTGATCAGAAAGTTGTGGGTTCGAAACCTAGGACTGCTATTGGGACCACCGAGACCCCCTTGAGCAAGGTATCATGCAGCTTCTTTTATTCCTTAGAATTAAACAGGCTGCTGTTTGTTACTGTGTATATAAGACTAATATATATAAATGGTCTTGTGCTATATGCTGAATAAGGCTATATACAGGTCCAGGAAAAAATATTAAGATTAATATTAAAATATTAATATTAAGATTAATCCAATTTATTTTTAAATCAGCATCTCTGAGTGGGACAACCATTCCATGCCTAAGTCCTACACAAGCACCTCATTCTGCTTTATGAGGTACTGCTTAGTGATCACCTGAACCGCATCTTATTTAATGAGGAAAAGTATAAAACACTGCTGTAATCGACACTCTCCTCTTGCAGTGTGACCAGTTGGATGTTGAAACACTACTAGAATTTCGTCAATGGTAATTATTGACATTTTGTTTGAGTGAACAAGAGATTTGTTTTTCTTTGTAAACACTGCATCATTTCTCTTCTATAATATTGTGTCATTTCCTTTAAAAGTGTGCTTCAAAGAACAATATCTTTATTGGGAAATTAGGAGAAATGCAGCAGTTCAAAAACTAAAGCTGTTCGGTTCAAGAATTGCACCTATGGTCTTTTTTCCGGAGCTGTATGTAAATGTGTTGGTTTTGTGACCTCACAAAAACTATGATTTGAAAAAGGCCTATTTAGCCATTTTTTAATTACAGAAAAGTTTTTTTAATATTGAATGGCATTGCAATCTCAATAGGTAGCATTAAAATCGCAAGATTAATGTTCTTTACATATTGTGCAGCTCTGAAGTTCTTGTATGAGGCTGAAGTTGACTTCTCAGAATTCACTGTTACTTTAAATCGTTCACCAGTTACTGAATGTACAGAGGTGTTATTGCGTGGAAATGCGGGGATAATTTGAACAAGAAGCCACTTTCTGCTTCTTTCACCACATCTTATCAGACCAAATGTGCAGCCAGACTAAATAAACACAATGTTCTTCCAAAGGCTGTGCCTTATTAACTGATTGCAGATCTATTGCCAAACCAGTCCATCATGCAGTGTGTAATTAAAAGCGATCACACTGTACAGGGATGTGCAAATTTATAGGAATCAGAAAACTTTATTGATCCCAGAGGAAATTGCTCATGCTACAATTTCACAGAGACAGAAAGACAAGAATAATATAAAATATAAAGTCAAAATAAAACTCTCCTGAAAATACTCTGTACTAAATACTCTATTCTAGATTCACAAATACTGTGGTCAGTAAGAGTGAAAGTGACCATTTGTCAAACGTGAACACACCACTGCATTCACCCTCTGCAGTTAACCCATTCACCAGGTGAAGCAGGGGGAACCCAGGAACACGGCGCCCGGGGAGCAGTGCGTGGGGACGGTACCTTGCTCAGGGTACCTCAGCTGTGCCTAGCGGTCTTGGGAACCGAACCTGGCCTTTCTGATGACAGCGCGAACCACTAGGCTACCAGCTGCCCCTCATTTAATACTAGCGATCACAGCTTGTGTTGCTAAAGAAGAAATGGTAAAGAAGCATCCAGGCTAACATCATCTCACCCATGAGGAGACCTTTAGAAAATGAACATCTTTATTCTAATTTCCAACATCAAAGGAGATGTTAGATGCTCGCTATTGTGCCACAGGCCTGAAATTGCTGCGCTAAAACTGCAGCAAATGCAATAACAAGATCAAGAACCTTAAAAATCCCCGTGAGACTTACAGGGAGATTGTAGGATCATGATTTGAACAGGATGGTGGTTCAGTGATCACAAAGAGCCACACCCCAAACTACATTCAATCTGTGCCGCCACCTTCACACTGGTCAATCGGATTTTGCGTCTGTCTTCGCTAATGCAAGCAGAGCACCAGTTAGCTGGAATCGAATCCATACAGTAGTGTAGATATGTAGCCCGCAGACTACAGCAGCATAGTATATCATTGTTAATCATTACTGCATTTACATTTACAGCATTAGGCAGACGCTCTTATCTGTGCTTTCTAGTCCACTGCCCTCATACTAGTGAGCCTAGACCTAAAATTTGGAGCTTCTAAAGGACTAAGACTCTACCAGAGATCAAGTCCTTTATTAATGGGGAGCTGGGGAACCAGGAACAAGGTAGTTAGGGAGTTGGTCCTCTACATTTATCATGTGTGTTGAACCTACAACTTTGTGGTCAACGGGTTAACAGGCAAGTGTTTAACCCAACAGGCTACTACCACCCTCAAAAGTGTCCCTCGAGCCACTATCCAAGTGTGTTGAGGTTTACTCACCTCATAACAGTTTTACATTTAGCAGCTCTTAAGCAAGATGTCCTAGCATGTTTGTTGATGTGCACACCCGTTTGTTGTCTGTTTTTGTTGTAGCACAGTTTCGAAAATTTCCTGTCTTTTCCACCAAGTCTTAAAACAGTCTATGTTTGGTCGGTTTGCATGCCAGTCGATTGGACCCTTCTAGTCACAGCAGACGGTTTTGGCCACATTAAATAAGAAAACGCACCACACTGAGCTCTCAGACGAAAGGCAGAAGTCAAGCTTGTGATACTGCTCCGAGACCGTGCAAAAGTCGGAACTTGACTGATGTAACAGTTCGTAGAGAGTCAGGAGACACCACAACTCATATTTTGTTAATGATGACATTTCAGTTTCACATCTTTAACTGCTTGGGTTCTCAGGGTCAGAAAAGAAGCCTAGAGAAGCTCTGCTGACCGTTTTGGGCATCTGTGTTGGAAAAGATGGACTTGTCTTTACGCTGTCTTCACTGTGGCTGCGCTCAGCCCTGCTTGACTGTCACACAAAGTGAAGCTTCATGTGCAGAGTCTCACCACCACCCACACCTCCTTCTTTCTCTCTCCCCTGGCCAAGGCCTCCTGTCACAGCATGACTAAGCAAGCTCTCAGGTTCTCTTTATTCTCCTTCTCTTTTCACCATATCACTCGTTCTCTGCACACCTCGTCTTGGATTCAGTGAGTGTAATATAAGAGAGGGAGAGAGAGAAAGAGAGAAAAGTCATGTGGGGGGGGGTGACATGTTTTCATTTCCATGATAAAGTCGTACTTAGGGTACAAAACTTCTATCCATTTTCAGAAGTTTTTATGCTTACAGTCCATCACACATCATGTCAAATGAACATAAAGTCAACACAACAGGACGCTAGTTGGCTGAGGAATAATGCTGCAACAGCTGAAAATCAACAAAAGCTGCTTACTCAGAAAACATGGAAGTTTCCAGCTGATGATTAATCTGCACATAAATAATTGTGATTAACAATTTAAAAGCTTTTATGTTCATTTTGGGCAACTAGTAAAGTTGCTTGTTTGGACACAATCTGACTGCAAAAAGTAATGACTGTGGAAAATGATTGTGATTACCTCAAATAATTACAATCAAGTGATACACCTGATTCAGGTCTAGCTGGTTAGCCACCTTGCTTCCAAGCTGAGGATACATTTACATTTACGGCATTTAGCTGACATTCTTATCCAGAGCGACGTACATCAGTGCTCAAGAATTCCACGACTGTTTCTTACCTGAAAAACAGCTTAAATCTGAGTCTGAGATACTGCAGTCAGAGCATTTATACAACTGTCCAAATAATAACTAGCCAACACCTCACCCAACAATACATAAGCCCTAGAGAAGAACATAAGTCAAGGAATTAATTTTTATTTATTTATTTATTTATTTTTTTTAAATAAGAATTAAGTTCTTATACAGCTCCCAATAGTTAATAGATGTAGCATATAAATCATTTTAATCTCCACTTCCCTCTAAAATATATTTCACAGACATCAAATAAAGAAACATCTCCACTGCCTTCTAAAGATGTTAACAAAAAGCTTATAAACATTACTCTTTGTTGCCCTCTAAAGAAATTAATTAATATCTAAACAATACTTACATGATTAGCAAACAGATAATAACATTACCACCCATTGCCATCAACAACATTAACATCTAAACATTACTCACCGCTACCCACTAAAGATATTAATAAACATTACTCACTGCACCCATCTAAATACATTAATAAACATCTAATATCTTTAAAGGGTAGCGGTGAGTAATGTTTATTAATATCTCTAGATTTCAGCGGTGAGTACAGTTTAGTATTCTTCACAAACATTCAATACACATTACTCACTGCTAGTTTCTATAATCATTATTAACATACATGCAAACATTACTCACTGCTAACCTGTTAAATGTTATCATCTAATAAACTAGCTTTACTCACTGCTGCATTTTAAAAGATTAATATTTAATCAAAATTACTCATGGTCACCCTAAAGTTATTCTGAATAACCCACAAAAAAAACTTACTCACAGTCACTCTCTACAGATATTAACCAACATCTAATAAACAGCTTACTTACAATCTAAAGCCAGATGATGGAACTAGAGCCACGGTCCACCTCAGTTAACGTGGTTTCTGCTTTGCTTTATTCTCATATATTCGCCTTAATCCAAAAAAAATGCACACAATACATAAAGTTTGTAGTAAGGCAAACATACTGTGAAACCTAATGGTGACAGTGGAAAATAACAAACAATGATGTGATAACTGCAGCAGGCCCAATTTCAAATAAACCTTTCCTCTCCTTCACTAAAGCTTTCATAGCATCCACTTTCACAGATAACTGTGTGTCAGATTTAGAATCGGGACTCTTTTTTCATCCTGGAGAAATTTGCTTGTTGTGGCTGTACAGTCACACAGACACAAACAATATAAAACAAAGACTAAAATAAATCAGTGATGGAAACCACATAAGCAGGTCTATGTGAGCTTACTTAACTCAGTGACAGGTCTCATTCATGGGTGTGGCCTTTCATGTATAGGTCTAAATGATTTTATAGTTTACATCTCATCAGTGTCATTTTAATTGTATCCCACATCACTAACAGCAAGTGGGGAGATTGCACCTAAACACAGTGAACTGCCTGCAGATGAGTAAGATTAATAAAAGGCAATCAAACATCCGTATGTTGTGGGCAACACAACAGGACAAACCATAACGGGCATCTTCCAGACTGTTCAAGGAGCAGAGAAAAACCTCGGTTGCTAACTGCATCAGCAACTTCGGACACTTCTGATTCATCGTGTTTTGTCAGTGTTTTTTTAAACTCACTTAAACTGAAGAGCAATACTGCCGCCATCAGCGTCTTTACCCAAGCTTCAGCACTGCTCATCGCTACAAGGCCACTACTGTGGGAGGTTCTTGTGCTGGAACACGCTCAACAAACAGTTTTGTGTCTATGATTTCCAGAGAAGGTCACCTACCGCCATCGTCGGCCCACTTCTTCTATTCTATCCTGCGGGTTCAAGCCTACTGCAATTGAGCAAGCTTGATTCAGTGCGTATAAGAGACGGTTGGTGCGAAAGCAGTGGGGGTGTGCAGCTGGTGGAGGGGGGGGGGGTGACATTAACTTCCCTCTATTCAAACAAAGTACTAAAATAAAATGCATTTAAAAATCACAGCCTACTGCACCCACAGGGTTCAGACGCACGAGGAGATTTCATCAGGAGCTGCCTGAGGACACGTCACATGTTCTTAAAGTTCAACCTCAAGTGCACAGTCAAGATTACTCAAACGATGCTAATGAATCAACCAAAGGCTAATTAAAATATACTATCATGATGAATCAGCAATGACTGGTTTGCAAGATGTAGGAGTGCAAACCTTTACAGTCGATCAACATCCTTATGGCCACGTTTCTATGCATTTTATGCATTACATACATTTTTTTTTTAGTTGTCTAGTTTACGCATAATGTGTTCTTATACATTTTTTATTGTTTGGACTTCTTCAAACTATTACCCAATTAATCACCAAACAAACGTTAAGTGTACTTAATCATTAGTAACATTAAGTAGAATCATTAGTGCAGGCCCTAATTTCAGCAAGAGCTGTCTGTGAAATACTTTACAAGCACTTACAGTTCAAACCCAGTTCTCAGCACACACTCTCCAGCAGGCCGCATTACCGTCAGCCAGCGCCTGTGTTTACCAGCACGTCCATCAGCCACTTCAAGAAAGAATTCCCGTCGGCAGTTGGGTAACCGTTGCCGGGGAAGTCCCCCAACAGAATCATTTGACAGAAAGCAATCAGACCAAATGAAATCAAATCAAAATGTTATTTCACCTACGAGCAGCGTAACGGCATACTGGCAAAGTCATTCTGGCTTCTGCAATTAGCTAATAGTGAAAAGGCAACACACACATGCACAATGCATCAGAATCAAGAGCTCTTCAGCAGTGCTACTGCTCACATGAGTACCATTATGTTAATAAGCTGACTGGACCAGCGACACAATGGTGGGTCACTCTTTTACCGAGGTTTGCACAAACCCTGGAACTGTACATCGCAAAGAAATATCATATGCAATGAAAAAATAAGAGCTATAGGCTATTGGCAAATAACTATAGTGGGAAAATTTCAAGATTATTTCATAATGGCAATACTTCCTGTGGCAAATTACAAAGTAAATGGCAAAAACGGGCAAATCAGTGCTTAAATGTAATGTGTGTACATGAACACACGCAATCTAATTTTGGGCTGTCACGATTATTCATTTAAAAACTATCTGAATTATTCATAAACGATCCCATATGAATTCGGCTTTCTACATAAACAAATGACTCATTTAAATTGAAAACAAGGAATGCATGGATCATTTTAAAGTCATGCACAGCATTATTATCCACAAGGGGAAGCTATAAAAATGTCATGAATATGAAGAGACACTATATGTCTAGCGTGTATATGATGCCTTAATCATAAAGCAAACGCTAGATAATGTAAACTATTCATATAATTGATTGTGATTGCTCTAATTAGAACAGGGGTGGGCAATACAGGAACATTTCACAAGGTTTTTGAAGACACTATGTTTGAATGCACAAAAAACATTAAACAGAACTGGTGCTGCATTAAATAGAAATGGTCAAAATCTGAAAACTGACTACGATCTTTGCCATAAAATACACATAGTGACACAGCTGGTCACTGTTAAAGTACTGCAATATCCATGAGACGTTCATAGAAACAACCGTGACCTATTGTGCTGCAACTGACCGCAATCAAGATAAACACTGTCATGTCACCCAGGCCTGCACCATAACAGTACAAAATGATGAAATATGGGCTTAACCCATGTAATGCAAATGAGTGAAAAACAGCGAAGTGATCTACATATAGTACATCCAGGGGGGAGGGGGGTGGGGAACCAAACAAAGCTAGGTTTCTGAGGTTTGGCATTCAAATATGATTCTCAACCCCTCTCACCACAAATATGGCCTGAAATAGTGGTCTGCCTTTCAAGACAGTTTAAGTAAACAATTGCTATGTTTGCACAACCTACCGTCCAATGCAGCTGTGAGTCAGGAGTGGTGAAAATGCACAAAACAACACTGATTAACAAACATGAGTTCCAATTTAGTTACAGCATCTCTTTCATTTGTTACGACAATGATGTTTTAAACGATTCCAGTCAGATCACTATGAAGCCTCGCTTCTTTGCCCAAACATTGAAAGTAGTAGTAGAAAATACAGTACGTTTGATTTAAACAAACTTGTGACGGGCTTCGGTCGCTTAATAGGTCTGAGCATCACATCTCTAGTGCAAAACTACAGAAGCTTCACACAACAAACATGCCTTTGCTCAGCAATTATGCTTGAGGCAATAAGAAAATTGTGTAAATTTGTCAGTGTTTTGCCAAACTATCATAGAGCTTTTAATCCATCAAGGCATTTTGGCCTGAACTCAATGATATATATCATCCAACCCAAATCATAACAGTTGAGTGGGATCCCGATCTGAACTGATATTTTGTCTGAACTCAATTTGACCTAAACCACATCACATCACTCAAGTCTTGAGAAAAACTAAAGCGGGGTCTCATTCATTAAAAGTTGCAGACGGGCTGTAAGAAACCACATTAAAGCATCAAAATGCCGTCCAGATCAGACCTAACCCAAATATTCAGACAAATATTTCAAACTATAAACTGCCCATAGGACATAAAATCAGAGATTTTGCAACAAAAAAGGAGAGCAACAGCTACAACCGATTTCCCATTTCATGCCAGTCAGGCTGAAATTACAGTTTCTCTGCAGAGTGCAGAGGCTTGTGAGGCTCGTCTCTCGCGGCAGAGGCGTCAGCCTCTCAAACCGCTGTAAGTGGGCGTGGTGGCGAGGCGCTGAGTCCCTGCATGCTAGGTTAACCTAAAACTATGCGAGGAATTCCATTCTCAGGAACCGCAGCCAGCGGTGGCCTACATGTGGCCACATGCTACTATAACGCAGCACTAAGGGCAGCATGAGGCAACTAGCTTAGCATGACGATGCTCTAATGCAGGCTACACCTACCGGAGTCATCAGCGCTGCGATGAGGGAGTAGTGTAGGTTAGTGGGACAACACACCAGTACACCACTCTGCTAATGCAAGCCGTTCACTGGCTTCCTAACACTCGCATATAAAGCCAAAGATGACACAGGTCCATCTTACTTCTTATCAGCATTACAGCACAGTCTATTCTCAAATATCGAAGGTGTACCTGAAGACTTCTCTCAGCACTGGCAGAATGAATTTCCCCTGACAGGCTACTCTTCACTGAGCACTTAGGAGAACAACTACATGTTCAGGTCATAAACTAAACAGAATCTTCTAGCAGTTCATAATAACTTAAACACACCCCTCATACTAGTAAATCTTGACTTTACTTGTGGAGTACAAAGCACAGACGTACATTGCTCTGGATAAGAGTGTCTGTCAAATGCCGTAAATGTAAATGGAAGTGTAATTGCCAGCCCTGCATGCAAAAGGCAGACATGAGGTAGGAACAACTGGAGCAACACACAGATTACAGAGGATCCAGAAGAGTCATTTATTTACAAGTTTTGAGTAAGAGTCACTGCACTCCTGATTCATTTAGGCCAAAATGTGCCGATCAGAATCAAGGAACTTCCTCGTTATGTACCCACAAGCCTTCAACGCACACACACAAACACACACCACATGACACAGCAACTATTACTAGTTACTGAATTACTAAATAATAATTAAACAGACAAAGGTTTCCAGACATTACGCACAACTGTGACCCAGCACTCATTACAAGCTACTCCAAAGACACCACAACAGAAAAACAAGGATCATTTGCAATGAGTTTTTGTAGGGGTCCTAAATTAACCAATAACATAAAACTAGCAGCATTTTGGCAGCGCTCACAATGCCACAAAAAATCTGAAGTATTCAAACGGATGTATAAAGCAAACAAGACTGAAAGCCTGCTGTGGTCGCGTCGCATAGCAGGAGTAAAGGGAGGCCTGCCAGGCGGGTGTTGCAACCCTGACAGCACGGTGCCTTTCAGAGCGTGTGGGCTTTCTCCAGCAGCCCATGCCAGCACATTCCCAGCCAGCGGAGCAGCGTTTGAAGCGAGCAAGTCCACGCCAAAATCGACAGGCCGAAGGGATGGCGTGTCTCCGCGCTGTGCTTGTCTGGGGGCGCGGTGGCAGGGGGTGCCGGCGTCTCTCACTGGGAACTTGTCTGAACTCCCCCATGAGCTGTGTGTGTTGTAATAACCAAGGGGGTATTTCACAAAGAGGGATTCTCATTTATCCAGACAATTTAAGACAAATAAAAGGAGGCCCAAAAAGAAGGTAGGTATGAGAAGCCCAGAAACATAAAAATATTTTAATATCTTATCAACGAAGATAATATTTAGTTAAAAGATATACTTTGACTAAATGAAAAATTCAAACAAGCACCAAATTGCATTCGGAAGTGATTCAGTTTATTGAATATTTCCCAAAACGCACAGCACAAATCCAATTAAACAGGCGGCTAAAAAACGTATCTCTGATACTTCTCTTCCAAGCTTCTTTGAAACCACCACCTATTTTCAAAACAAGGCATCTTCGTGCGTCCTGCTGTCAGAAGGAGGTGTGTGCTTATTTCATGCTCCCAGGCTAAACTGACTAGGCTCAGTCTTCTTAGGGGTTGCAACTTTGGGCATTATTTTGTTGAAAATGCTTAATGTCTATTAAAAGAGCAACATAATGAAATCATTTGAACATAATACAAATGATAGAAGACAGAATCTTGGCTTCAGAATCAAAAGTAAAAACTGACATATACACATATATTGTGACAAGCATAAACGTTTGTTACTGGACAATCCTACAGCCTACACACTAAAGCGCTTTCTACCCCTGGTCATTTCCCTCCTTTACTTTTTCTAATGTCCTGGATTCTAAATCTAAAAAATGGGCCAGATGATGGTAGTGATGACTTGGACAGCATGTCCACCACTTCATTCCTGGCATTCCTGTGGGCCTCTATGGCACCTCGGTACTTGCCGGACTCCACAATAATGCAGACCAAGAGCCTGTCTGTGCCTGATTTCACACTCCACTTCATCATCATTCCTCAGTCATGTAGCCATCTCCCAAAAAAGAGAAATGTGGAGAAATGCCCCCCTCTAAAACACTAAAACATCTTTATTGCTATAACAGAGGTTGAAATAATAAAAAAAAAAAAACAGGCAAATAAAAAAAAGTTACTTCGCAGTCCATGTGGTCCAAATATGAAAAGCAGCCCATTTTGGACTCACCATTTTGGGCTTAGGCTGTCACAAGAACCACAACAACTACAAATTCAGCCTAAAAAAGTTTCATACTCCCCATCCACACAGAAGGTATAAGGAGTGTTTCAGCCTCGACTGATTCTGAATGAGGCACAATATAGAACAGTCATTTACATATACGTCAGTCACGAAGGCACAGTAACTAAAATAGTAACTAAAATTTCTGTTCAGAAAAGCTGGTCAATTCTAGGTGAAACAAATGACTGTTTTTGGTGAGTAATACCATACAAATGTCATGAACGGACCTCAGGGAAGAAAATAAAATACAGGATATGTGCCCTTGCAAAATGGTATTTACATGTTAATGCTGTCTACAGACGAGATTAGGACTACACAAAATAATATATATCTAAAACGTGCAACAATTTAGTAATTTTGTTGGCTAATTGATATTAGTCTCTGTAATACTGAAATTGCAAATTAATACAATATGCAAATGAGCTTCAAAACAATCACAGTATTTCTTAAAGAGCAACCTTACACAGCCCCAGGGGTGATACTGGGTGATCTGATGAAAACCCAACCAAAGTCTAATTTTTAACCACGAAGGGTGTTGGCAAACTGGTGCATAAGTGGTTGAAGCTTAATTGCTGTAGCCAGAAGACTGGCTAATATATATTTAATATTATATATTTAAACTGTTTCTGTAGCTTATTTTTCATATATGGACTATATATGGGAGTGCAGTAAATGCACCATTTGAAACAATATTTACAGACTTTACGCCTTTTCAAGTCCAGAAAAGTGATGGTACGGGCCCTTTAATATTTTGAATAATATTTTTAATCTCAATCACCATATGTAGCAGTAAAATCCCAATAGAGAAATTTCATCCACATGTGCAGCTCTAACTTTAACTTCAAAAAGTAAGGATGTATGTATAAGCACAAACGCATAAGCACACACAAACACCACTGTACAACTGAGCTTACAAGTTTTTATAAAGGCGGAGTTTCCTTAACAGCACTTTGCAACTCAAAGCGTGATCTTGAGCATTCTGAGAATCACACCCAGCCTTCAGCTGTTACCGCAGCATACTCCACTCATGTCTGTAAAAAGGCTCCGGCTTCCAAGTAAAGCCTTGTTTTGCAGCATCTTGCCTGATCGAGAGAGCCCAGCCCACACCACATGCCAGCGTTATGGTCTCTCATAGCCAGTGGCGTAACCACAAACAGCCTCTGAGGTGGCAGAGACAAGAAGGCATAGAGGGCCCTTCAGACTGACAGGTCAAAGAGACGCCTAACACACCTGCAGCTTTAATGCTCTGCTTCTAATAGTCTTGGCTGCACTAGACTTGGATCTGTTCTGTCTGGCTGTGGAAAGTCTATCCGACTACAGAAGTGAACACGCCAGGCAATTCTGCTGACAGGGTAGCCAGTCACATCACCACTGTTGGTCGTGCAACAACTCATGCATCTGCAAAACACCTGAAGTCATGTCGCCCCCTGTGCTTACTGTGTTGTACTGCAGTTTGCCACCGTTGTGAAAAGTTGCAGTACAACACAATAAACAAAGTGGCCTTTATAGAAGCCCTTATTCATTTTTAAGCATACCAGTCAACATGCTAAGTCTTCTACTTAATCAGCTCCACAGTGAGGCTGGAATGCATCAGTACTGTTTAACCCAACAACACCAGCTCACCTGCAGGAGCACATTTGCAACACAAGCCCACCCAAAGAGAACATTTTGTGGAGTCAAGCAAAATATAACACAGATCATAAAATGGTATTTATGTGATACTTTTGTGATATATAAAAGAATTCAATTACCTGTGATACTTATGGGGAGGACATCACTGAATGTTTCCTATTTTTACACAAAACGGTTTTAATACTATATAGATGGCTAAGATATATCAGAACATTCAAAGGTTTACTGCTTATGTATTGTTTACAATATGCATTCAAACAAAAGCAATATTAGAATAATAGTATAATGCAGCAAGAGGACATCACACCATAGAAACGAATATTATGACAATTATCAAGACACGTCAATCATCTGTACAACACCCACTGCACATTTCAACGGTCATACAATTAGGCCTGATTATTTACAGTCGCCCAAACTTGTTTGACCATCACTCAAGGCCAGGATTAATCTGTAATTTATGGTGTTACTACTTGGATGGTTGTCACACCTGAAATGTACACCAACTTCAAAGGGACTGCAAAGTAAATCACCTCTGTGGGCAGAAGACGATAAAGACTGCGCTGCTGCTTTGTCCTCTGGAAGATGCACCAATTCCAGACATGCATCCAGATTTCAAAGCAAAGTCATATAGCTTCATCATGGAGTGGAGAGCATTCAGCCCTATAAGTATGCAGGTTAGAGACTAGGGGTGGTATGACGAGATCATTAACAATGATACAAGTGACCACACACTATTCAACATACTCACTGTTTTCAGTAATAAAATATCCTGAAAATGTTTATGAATCACTAATCCACAAAGAAAGCCTGTCCAATTTCATTACACCTTTCATTTTGTTTTCCAACACTACTCAAAACAACGTCATCTGGTTTCCACAACCTAGCTGGTTACCAAACACATGTTGTAAACAGTGTTTTGGCAAGTGCTTTGCAGGGATGGTGTCACCAGTGTGAAGCAATATGATGAGTTATTATTTAGTGACAACACAACACTTTTCTCATCATTTTTCTTATCTTAAACTTAAACAGTGGGTGAATATAGTTGGGTTTTACACCATTGCTTGTCACTTAAGCAAGATTACAGTCCCATCCCTAGCAGAAGAGTATGAATATAGAGGAACACACCAATGAAACAAAGGGAAAGAGTTTCTGCCCAAAGCTGGCCGCTGCTAATCTCCGGCCCTGCCGTTGCTATGGATTCAAAGCGACAGAAGATGGAGCAGAAAGAGCCCGAGTTTGGCCAAGAAACATTCTGTGAGTGTGACCGTGTCCACCTCCTCAGAGGACCAGAAGCTGCAGTCACACAAAAGATAACACCCCACCAGTGTCCAACAGTGCCACTCTCATTACAGCTCAGCTAAGAAGGAAAAAAAGAAATGAGCACTACATAACGAGCCATCATTTAGGACTGATTGTGTTTATCAGGCCTTTATCGCCAACACGATGCCTATGAAGGGGTGAATACTGAGAAACTGCAGTAAACTGTTTCCAGTTCTTGACTTGTCAGCACCGAAATATGCAGCTCCTGGACAGACAGTGCTGTGATCAGTGTTTACGCAATGCTATTGCATTTTAACATAAATGGTGTTTTCAAATGATTGATGACAATCAGTGGGAGTGACAGGAGCAACGCCCTGCACATCACCACCACACAATTGTAGTGATTGCTCCTCCATCATTATATATACAGCAAACTGAGGACACTATTTAGCCTGTTATTCCTATTTTTTGGATGAAATTATGCAGTATTGTATCTTTAAGTATTGGAATTGATAAGTAGAATCAGTTCAGTCCTAATACCAAGCGCCAACTACAGCCACATTCTCTAATTAAGTATGAAATGCATCATTTCAAAATACTTCAATTCAATTTCCTCTATCTGACTCCAGCCTCAGATTCCCTCATTTCCGTATAGCACGGCTGTAAAAATGGATCAGGAGAGGAGGAAAGTTCAGACTTTTTGTTTCACACGCTTCCTGATAGCCAATAGTCCAATGGCCACCTGCCACTTGAAGAATGCCACTAGCCTTCTTGAGTCAAAGCCCACAGGCTCATTACTCTAATACATGGTGTTTACAGGGAGGTACGTGTTGACATTTCTAGAAGAGGAGCAGCATACACTAAATGGACAAAAGTAAATGCTTTAGTATAACATTTTGGACAACGCCATGCTTCCAACTTTGTGGACAGCCCTTTTCTATTCCAGCATGACTGTCTCCCAAAGCGCACAGCAATCACCATAAAGACATGGTTGGATGAGTTTGGTGTAGAAGAACTTGACTGGCCCACACAGAGCCTTGACCTGAACCCCATCCAACACCTTTGGGATGAAACTGGAACACAGGCATTTTTGTTCCAACATCTCACAAATGCTCTTCAGGATAAATGAATGAGCACAAACTTGCACGTTAAAGTCCATGTATTTGAATGAAATGATATTAAGGTCCCTGTTGGTGTAATGGTCAGGCGTCGTAGTACTTTTGTCCATATGGTGTATGTTAAAAAGAAAAGGGGAACTAAAGCTCATGCACTGTTGTATATCAGTGTTTATGTCCAGCAGTCTAATATCTCACCTTGTTGAGCGACGGAACCAGCAGTCCCCTCCATTTGGGTGCGTTCTCCTCACTGAAGAAATCGTACTGGAACTGGGCCGCCTGCATGACTTCGGTGGAGCCCTCGGTCCGCGGTACGTCCTTCTGAAGCCGTGTGTCACACCAGAACGGCAGGAGAGGGGCCATACACAGGCACTGGGCCTGGAGGGAGCCTGGGCGAGCGGACCGAGAGGAGAGAGCAGCCACCTAATGATGAGACCATCGCATCGCTGGAGGAGAGCTGGTGGGCACGTTTAACCAGAGCTTCTGGCTTTCACAGAAAGACTGGGCTCAAAAAAGCAACACCAGACGAGCCAATTTTTGCCTTACTGGTTGTCTGAGCTCCTGAATAATGCACCCAGCTTCCTGTATGAATGGTATGAGGGTTTAAAAAATCGATTCCAGCAAAAAACAAACGACCACAGCCACAGTTATTCAAGCTGCATCGATCCAGACTAGCTTAGCAACAACAACAATAACAACAACAATGAGATACGGTTCTGGGCTAAGCTAGGAGCAGAGTTGGGCTACAAATAATGCAGTTTTGGCCTGAACTGTGGCACCAGAAGGTGTTGTTCCTCTTCTCGGCTCAGGCTGAGAGCTGTTTGGGACAAAAGGGGCTCCAGCTCGGGGCACATTCGTCCATTTTAGCCGGAGCTCCGGGAGGGTGGCTAACCATGGATTTTGCCACGGCGTGTTTTTAGATCCTGACAACCCGAGCAGACGGCTGAGAAGATGTTTAAATCCCAATGAGAGGGTTCGGCTCGCAGGCTTGAAGATTTTTCTAGGTGAAAATGGTTAAAAAGGAGCAGGAGGCTTTATTTTGGGCTGTTGTTGTTGCAGGGCTGCTGCTCTGGTTCACACGCAGAGGGAGAACAGCCCCTCTCTTACTCCACCAGGCTGCAGGGATGAGAGGAGTCTTTTTTCCTGGTTGGGCATCGCGCGTACCGACGCATAAAGTACCAAAAAAGTCCTAAAAGTTTCTAAAAAGCACAAAAACAGCAGTACACTGTAACTGGCTCTCCAGCTAATGAGTCCAAAGAGATCGCTACGCTGAAGAGGTCGCAGGCGTAACCAATCGATGGCTGATACGGGAACAGACAGGCGAGTGCCGAGAAACAGAGCGAATTCTGAATTACAAAATGTGGCCAAAAGTATTGGGACGCATGACCATAACTGCTTCTATAATATTTTGGGTTTGTTTCTGAAGGGATCTGTGTCTGGAGAACATTTCTGAGGTGTTTGGACGAAAAGGCCTGCGTTCCCGTTCACCCCAAAGGTGTTGAATGGGGTTGAGGTCAGGGCTCCGTGTGGCCAGTCAAGTTCTTCCACACCAAACACATCCAGCCATGTCTTTACAGATCTTCGTTTGTGTACTGGTGCACAATCACGCTGGAACAGAAAAGGTTCTTCACCAAACTGTGTCTACAAAGTTGGGAACGTTTTCCTTTGTTTTAAAGATGTGCATAAACACACGAGCAGTTTCATAATATTTAAAGAAAACATTAAGAAGCTAACAGCTAACACATATCCACGTGTGATGTGTGTGTGTGTGTGTGTGTGTATGTGTGTGTGTGTGTGTGTGTGTATGTGTGAGTGTGAGTGTGAGTGTGTGAGAGAGAGAAAGAGAGAGAGAGAGGTTCAAGCACCGACCCAAACAGGCAGAGAAAATGATCTGAAACCACAGATAGCTGATTTTCTAGCAAACAGGTGAGATACATATCTTGCCTCATTTTAACAATAAAAGACAAATGAAAATAGAATATAAATGTTGTCTATACATTTAGTTGTGATTCTGATTATATTAATGATATAATGCTATTTACAGTGGTAATTACTATTATATAGTTAATTTAATTTAATTATATACTATTATAATAAACAGTCATAAAGATGGTGGTGGTGGTAGTGGTGATCATCTTTACCATTATTACTATTAATTAATTTTTTGTAACTGCTTAATCCTTACTAGGGTCGTGGGAGTCTGGAGTCGGTCCCAGGGTCTGTGGACGCAAGGCAGGGACTTACCCTGGGTGTGGCACCAGCCCATCGCAGTAATATTATTATTATTATTATTAGTAGTAGTAGTAGTATTGCAACAATACAAAAACAATATTTTTTTTTAATGTAAGTGGTAAATGACAAAACAAATATCCTGCTTTGTAATCAAACATAGCTCAGGCAAGGTGACTTAAAATCTTTAATTCTAGCTTACAGTTGATAATGATTGTAACACTGCCTTATACTGGGTAAAACAACAAATAAATAATATTTCTGGGACAATAATGCACAGGGTGTGCGGGGACTTCTTACACCCCTGTAAAGGTCATGTAAAGCTCTGGCTTTACACTTTCACTTAAAAAGTTCTTTCTTTTTTACCCTCTGAAAACCAGCTGTACGGCTCCCCTCAACCCCAAATGTAGCTATATATACTTATAACAGCTTCTGGACAAATACATGCATAGATCACCATTACTCAATGTATGAGAGTCCAGCTGCAATTTTTGAAGGCAAAATAAAATAAAATTTCTATATTAATTAGAACACTCAAGACTGACCCTACTGTAAATATGTGCTGATTTCAACCATGTGCAATAATCTTTTACCATGTGAATATCATTACTTATGTCAATATTACTGATCTACTACTGATCTCTTTCACGTACAATAACACACTGACGCACCCTAGACACTATTTCTGTCATTAGAAATTCATTTAACTGTAAGTTACTTAGCTATAGTTTTTATACCCCAGGATTTGTGAGTATATCACAGTGTATTTCATATGAAGTTCTTTCTGTAGAGTTTTTATTTAGACTTTATAGTTTACATTGTTCTTGTGTGTCTGTGCAGTCATAATATGACATTTCCTCAGTGGATCAACAAAGTCTCTATTTTGCTTCGGATTCGGATCTTACAGAACAGTGGTCTGTTATATTATTTTTTAACATGCATACGATGTTATTCACTGTCACAACTGTAAAATGATTTCATTGTACAGGATAAGACGTTTTTAGTATTCATATTTCAAGACATGCATGAAACAGTTAGTTTGTTATAATAGCAGTCAGATCAAGAAAGGTGAAACACAGAAGTCCAAGTCAATTGGCAGAAAACTGGTGTATTTATTAAAAATATGAAAGGCGTGCCGACGGATATTGACTGAGAAATGTGGGTAAAATGGATTGGTGAGTAGACTCAGTAATCCTGTACCCTGATGTATCAGAATTAGCAGTTAAAGGACTATGGCTGTTAGTGTTCTCCTGCAAGCATACTGAGCTGTTAGTTGTATTTATGAGTGAACCCAAACAGTAGAATAAGAAAGTTGCCAAACCTGAGGGAAGTTTGGGATTTCTCATTATCTGATGCCTGCATTTGAATTCATTGACCATCTATGTACTGATAACCAGAACCTCAAGAGCCATGGATTTGATCACTCATGTGGACAAAGACCATTAAATAAATCTGCATACAAATAACTTTTCTTCCATTTTTATTACTGTTCAGATGCAAAAAGTACAATGACAGTTAATAAATTCACAGGGAATACATAATTTGTAACAAGTGAAAATCAAGGCAAATACGTAACCAAGGCCAAATGCACAAGGTAAATTAACCAAGAACAAGAGTAAAGGGCAAGAGTTGAAGATGACGGCAATTTAACAAAGGCAAGAACAAAACCATGGTATTTAACAAGATTATTCCAAACACAGACTGAAACACAGGGGTATTTACACTAACTAGGGAATGTGAATACCTGGGCAGGGGCGGAGCAGGAACAAGACACAGGTAAGCAGGCTAATGAGGGGCGGGGCTAAAGGTGGGGATAAGACCAAAACAACAGACTCGCATGATTACTGTTAACAAAGGCACATGGAGAACATAAACAACAACATAGACACAAAAACGGGGAAAAGTCAGAAGGAACATACAAAAAACAAGAAACAGGAAAGAGTACACAAGAACATAACAGAATTGCACAGTAATATTACACAGTATAGCCACGATATTACATGTTATGCAGGATTTACAGTATTTACTGGACTTTAGATATTGAAGAAAATGACATCAATTTGAAACTACCTAGATCTGACCCATCTACAACACAGAAATGGCATACACACACACACACACACACACACACATATATATATATACATTCAGTGTTACCATTTAAATACGACAACATACAACCACCTTTATGTGGTGAGCAACTCTGAATTACTTACATATATCTCGAAGAGATAAAAGCAGTGGCCAAAAATGTAAAAAGAAAGACAGAAAGAACAATTAAACACAAACATCAGTAAACAATGAAAGGTGTCGCTGCGCAGTGACGTGGCGGGATGTCGTCAGCTGTGCGCCCGGCGGGAAAGTGCTGCAGTGTTTGGAGCTGGAGAGAAGAGACAGAAGAGACAGAAGAGAGAGAAGAGACGAGCGAAAAGAGCGAATAGAGCGAATCTAAAGCTGTAGCCGCAGGTGAGTACGCCTTCTAACATATGCTCTTCTGTATGTGGAACCCTGGAGCTGACATCCAGTCAACTTCATATTAAAGTCTATATATTTGAATGCAATGTATTTAAAGTCCCTGTTTGTGTAATGGGCTTGCGTCCCAATTCTTTTACTCATATATATATATAAATGTTCATGCAGTGGTTTTCCCACCGAGACCAGCACACATTCACCTCTTTTGCACTGTACTCACCACCATATCGTTTGTATGTCATGTGTTTCAGGTTACATGTGAGCAGAAGGAAACATGCAGGCTTTTTTGAAAGGCTCTTCTTCACAGAGTGTTAAACCCCAGAGGGAGAAGGCCACAGCTGGGAGCAGTGGAGAGAAGCGGCAGAAACAAGTTCCATGGGTGGAAAAATAGTAAGTGAAAGACATATGTATGTGCAGAGTAGGTATGAGTTTGCATTTTGTAGCGTTGTTTTATAGTTCTTGCGGACACTCGTCTAAAGCTTTTGGAAGTAATTCAGTGTTGTTGACCATAGAGAGGTTGTTGTATGTTGTCTTATTTTAGTGGTAATGCATAACGATACACGTTTGGATATATACAGTTCATTGAACGATACACATGTTTTGATATACAATTCACCCATATGTATGTGTGTGTGTGTGTGTGTGTGTGTATATATGTATATATGTGTGTGAGGCATATTTCAATACGTGATGTTGATAATAGTAAAATAGTTGTACGTTCCACATACGTTTTCTTTAGGGTCTATGAACAATTTCCTCCGCGATAAATAAAGTTTTTCTGTATTTTACCTAACAAACCAGGTTTGTAAACCTTTGACAGCTTTGAAGCATCTTAATGTACTGAACCTGAGGTCCAGTTACAGATCACTGGGCAGGATTTAATCCAAATCTGTGTATATTTCTATGGTAACTTGTTCGGCTTTGAGGTTTGTTAAATGTTTTTTTAACTTTAAACAGCAGACCCAAGTGTGTGGATGAAGTTGCTTTTCAAGAGGAAGTAGTTGCGGTGTTGAAGAAATCACTAGAGGGCGCTGACGTGAGTGTTTTAAACCAATTACCTGATTCGCAAATGTTCTGGTAGGAACGTCAGATCAGCTGTGTGATACTGAGGTTTCTGAAATAGACGTGATGTTCAACTGTGCTGGTCATGTTTACCAGATTAAAAAGAAACAAATTCAGCTCTTTTGTAGTGTTGGGTTCATTTAAGTGTTGGAAAAATACACATTTCAGTACTTGGAGACAATACACAGTAAATGCCACAGTTTTTAGTTTTTCTGATATTTGCTACAGTGACAAAAATGTAACAACACACTATACTATATACTATGCAAATACTATAGACTATAATTACAATGGCTGTGCTAATTCCAGTTAGTTAGGACTAATTATACTCTTTGTATGTAGGTGTTCTTTGCAAACTGAAAATGTCCATGATGTTCTCAGACAAGCATAATGTATAATAATTAAACACTTTTTTTTTTCCATGTAGCTCCCCAATCTGCTTTTTTATGGACCACCTGGAACGGGAAAAACCTCCACTATTCTTGCTGCAGCAAGAGAGCTTTATGGGTAAGAAATCACACCATTTTTTTTGTTATTTGCTCTGCTTCAGAACAGTCTATACAGACCAACTGCTTAGGTAGTAGTTAATTAGGTATAGCAATAGACATTTAGTGTTGATCATTGCACGTAGAGCCAGCTGTGCCAGCAGGCCAGAGAATGGAAAAGTACATTTTGGTAACTGCAGTTACGTTTGCACTGACTGTGTCTACTTTGCCTGCAGCCCGGATCTGTACCGCCAGAGAGTACTGGAGCTGAACGCCTCTGATGAGAGAGGGATTCAGGTGGTCCGGGAGAAGGTGAAGAATTTTGCTCAGCTGACAGTGGCTGGCACACGACCAGAGTAAGTTTTACTTGTATGTTAGACTGTTTGATTAATCTCATTCAAAAATATGTCCTGCATGAAGTTCTTTGTGTAATGTTCTGCTGCTGTTTCTTCAGTGGGAAGTCTTGCCCTCCATTTAAAATCATAATTTTGGACGAGGCGGACTCAATGACAGGTGCCGCCCAGGCTGCTCTCAGGCGCACCATGGAGAAAGAGTCGCGCACCACACGTTTCTGCCTCATCTGCAACTACGTCAGCAGGTCAGCATGGCTTCATACACCTCACTGTTTATTCAGCTTAAATAAACCACATAGCAATCAGTGTGTTGTTAGTAGGCAGTTTCTGATTCATACCTAACATACATTGTATGATTTTGTGCTGTTGCAGATGAAAGAATCATCAACAGTCATTGTGATTTCTTTGGTGTGGTGGTGGCATAGTGGGTAGGATACTTGCCTCTGGACCAAGAGGTCATTGGTTCGAATCCTACCTTCAGCATACCACCACCCTTAACCCTAAGTTGCTCCAGGGAGACTGTCCCCTGTAGTTAGAGAATGGAAGTCACTTTGGATAAAAGCATCTGCTCAATGCCATAAATGTAAATGTGACCTCTGAATGGTGGCCTACCTCGTACTGTGAGGGAGGTCCAAAGAAAGCCTGCTATTTTTTGACAGTGTCAAAAGTTTAGGACAACCATCTCAGTGTGTGTGCTGCTACTTCATCCGTTCACTGACCTGTCAATCAAAACACAGCATGAAATTGTGTATTTATTAATGCAAGATAGCACAGAAATCCAAACAGCTTGGGCTCAAAACAAAGCATTACGGATACGTGAGGCTTTTCTTTGTATTAAAAGCATGATGGTCATCTTGATCTGTAAAGGCAGTTATTAGATCCACTAGTCTGCTGTAGAGTGATATTGTCTTTTTTCTTCTTCTTCTTCTTCCAGAATCATCGAGCCTTTGACCTCTCGATGCTCCAAGTTCCGCTTCAAACCACTCGGCAACGACATTCAGCGGGAGCGTCTTGTAGTTATCTGTGAAAAGGAGAGCCTGAAATACAGCAAAGAGGTAAATATTGGTGACCAGCAAATGTGTCACCCTCTAGCAAAATTTACTCTTTTGTGTATTTAATGCGCCATTTATGTTAATCCCATAGATTTTAGGTTTTTAGATTTGTTAAGAGGGGACGTCCTGCTGCCATTCAGACTTTTGAATGTTAACAACAACACAATGCTACTAGAGTTCAAAGGCTTAATGGAATTAAAAATGTAAAACTTTGTGAAACAGAATTCCACCATATTGTGAGCATTAAAATTGGTTAACTTTCGCATATTGTTTTTTTCGTCAGTATATCACTGATTGATTTATCTGCTGATCAAGACTAAGACAAAAACACATGAACGTGTGTCTGAAACTGCTATAGAAGGGATGGATAATGTTATAAATCCTATCATTTATTAATCTGAGATACGATTATCTGAAATACTAGATAAATTGTTTATAGTTTATAATTAGATTCGATATGTTCTTGCAGGCGATTGAAGCACTGGTGAGAGTGTCAGAGGGGGATCTGCGGAAAGCTATAACCCTCCTCCAGAGCGCAGCCCGGCTCACTTCAGAGAAGGAGATCACTGAGAGCGTCATTATCGAGATTGCAGGGGTATGCTTTTATAGAACAGTTCATAATCCTGGTTAATCTGTATTTCAGATTTGTTTAAAAACACAAATGTATTCTGGTTTCAGGTGATTCCACCTAAAGTGATAGAAAATCTGCTACAAACATGTTACAGAGACACCTTTGATAAGCTAGAGCTCGCTGTCAAGGTACGTATTGGAGTATTACCGGTTGCTTTTTATCTTTGTGCTTTAAACCACTGATAATGATTAGAATTTGGCTAAAGTCACTACTGACCTATTTTTTAAATAACTAATTGAATTCATAAGATAAACCTTTGTTACTCCCACAAATGGGAAATTTGCTTTGTCACAACAGAAAGTGGACAGAACACAGTTAAGAGCAGCAAAAATGATCGAATCAATAGAATAGAATAAAATTCTATACCATAATTAGTTAATTATGTCTAATTAAAATGTGTTTAGCTTCAATTAAACATTGACTAATTTTGTGCTTGGGATATAACAAATAGTTGACTATCCACTGAAAATATGCGTATATTGTCAGAATTAAGTTCTGTTTGAGGGAAATCTGTGGCCCATGTTACTCTGTGTCCACCACTCCAGGCTATGATAGACGAAGGATACGCCGGCTCACAGATCCTCACCCAGCTCCATGATGTCATCATAGAGGAGAGCTTGAGTGACAAACAGAAGTCTGTCATCACAGAAAAGCTGGCGGTAAGTGGTGGAAAAGAAACCCAGTGTGTTTGTTTGAATTATGTATTCCATGTGTTAAATGGATTTTGCCCTGTGATACAGTAAGGATGGGGCAGTGTAACAATTACTGTCATCATATCAGTAACCAGCTGTCTTGGGTTATGTGACCTTATGAAAATATGCAAAAATAATTCTTTAAAATGAGCTAAGAACCTGTAACCATTTCTCCATATTCACATATGAGACTCCTATTTCCCAGAACCCAATAAAATTAAACTTTCACTGTTATGCGGATGACACCCAGCTCTACATTTCTTCTAAAGCCAGCTCCTTTCTTCCACCCACTTCCCTCTCAGACTGTCTTATAGAGATTAAATCGTGGTTCTCCTCTAACTTCCTC
>JBBPDB010000039.1:2055672-2074214 GCA_037974465.1 Brachypetersius altus | reverse complement strand
ACACTCTCCCTATTCAAGAGTAACCTCAAAACCCATCTTTTTAGACAGGCTTACTCACTTTAGTACACACCTCAATCCCTGTTTAATTTTATTCATATGTCTTAATTATTTTATTATTTTTAATATTGTTTTACTGTCTATGTTTATTGTCTGTTTTTTGTCTTGCCTATCCTTCTGTAAGGTGACCTTGGGTTTCAGAAAGGCGCCCACAAATAAAAATTATTATTATTATTAAAATACTTTTGGGGGAAAAATGGTTTTGATTTGTCACCAGTATCACCTGAACTACTACTATTTACTGTTCCGAATTGTGCACTGGACATAATTGTGTACAAATGTTCACAGACATACGGTGTGTCCAAAACCGCGCACTTGCGGACACTGAAAACCAAGCTAAAACTCTGTGCACTGAAAGTCCCCGGATGCTGCACTAAAATCGGCCAGAAAGCGCAGTGCAGAACGATGCACACTATGCGCATTAAACGGGCGCCATTTTGACCACGTAGCATTACAGACTGGGACATTTCTGAAAAACGTGTTATGAAAAAGAAGCTCAAAACTATAAAGTCCAAATAAAACCTAAAACAATTGTAGCCACTCGAAGTGTGTAAGACTGAGGAAAACCTGCAGATATTCTGCAGATCTTTGGATCACCAGAAGCTTGATTAAGAGACACTGGTTTACATCAGACTGACTGAACGGTGTCTTGGTTTGTCTTTAGGAGGTTGATAAATGCTTGACGGATGGTGCTGATGAATACTTGCAGCTGTTGGGCCTCTGCTCTGTCATCATGCAGCAGGCCACGCAGAGCAGCTGAGCACCACAGAACACAGCAGCGACCCATCATTCACTTTGATTCTTTTGTACTTTTGGAATTAAACATTATTTTTCACATTCTCTGTGTCTGGACTGTTTCAGATATTCCAATGCTTAATACATACAACACAATGAGAAGTATAAACCCTTTATTCTTAATAGTTCATCTATCCATGTACAGTGTTTTTGTCTTTGTGCTTATAACTAAAAATATAACATGTATTCATAAGTGTTTTAAAAACAAAATTAAATTACTGGGATAAAAGGTACTTAGACAAATGAACACCAGTATGTTGTTGGGATTTATTGGAAATTGGTTTTGAAATTTCTTCAGAAAGCAGCTTTTTTTGGCTATATTGTGGTTTACTTTAGGTCCATTCTTCTTGTTGAAATAACCTTAGATCCCCACTCCCCTAATGGATGCACATTTTTAAAAAATCATACATATTTTTAGTAGTATTCAAAAGATTAGCCAAGCCACGTAACCTTTACTTTCTCATGACAGACTTTTGTTTTCTGACTGGAGCATGTTCTTCCAATTAGAGGTCTATTTTTCTAAATGCTTATGTGCTTCTTTTATAGCGCAGGGTGTAGAAATGTAGAGATTGTAAGATGATGGCACTGAAGTCACTGTCTGTTCTGTGTGTCACTTTTGGCTTCTCCTTTACCTTCCTTATTAGTGGAGAGCATGTTGGGGAGGTGCACTGTCTGAGGACAATTAATAGTGACTGGGAATTTTCCAATTTCTCTGTCCCTTAGAACTTTCAGAAACTCCTTCACCTTCACTATGATGGCTACTCTTTGCATGAAATCATTTAAACATGTATGAATACACCTTTTTAATTTCTGTGAATTCTCATTCTCCTACACCAAGGGACATTACCCACATGGCTGTAGATTTTTATTCCAACCAAGGAGTTCAGCTCATGTAACTCATTAGTTTGAGATGAAACCAGTGGACACTGGTGCACTTCTGAAGCCACAATGGTTTAGATTCTCCATCTCTGGCCTCTATGGGATGTAGCTCAAAGTTAGGCATCCATATGGTTTTATAGCAGGTTATCAAGCTCTCTCCCTGGGCCAATTTGTGCAGTTGGGGAGTACTTCTGTTGCCCCACAGTCATCTTATAACTACCACCCTTCTAAGATTGTTTATAGGGCTGTGAACCTCAGAGGCTTGCTGCAGTATTATGTAAGACTCAGCTGGGAAAAATAAATATTGAGAAATGTCTGCTGCTACCCCCAAGCTGTTTACTTTCCCTGCTGTCACCACAAGCAACCCTAATTCTTGTGACTGCAAATAGCTAACTAACTCTGATCTGATGTTATATGGGGTTTTGGCAATGACCAATAAGAAATGACCAGATTTGGATAAACAGGTGAATGAATAGTTGGAAATGTTGGTAAGCTTTAAAATGGTCAAAGTGGGTCTTTTTTTTGTAAACTGGTCCAATACATTTCACTGTCTACACAACTATAATGAACATCATCTTCATCATGTTATGGTCATTCATGATTATATAGCTCCAATACAAGCAAAATAAATTTTCTATAGAGAGCTTATACAATTAGGAAAGGAGATCTCCAGTAACCGCAACTAGGTTAGCTTCACTTAGCTGGCAGACTTGATACAACACTTAAACCTTTTAGTCCATAAGTAAACAATCAGATGATGGAGAACATCTAATTTGTATACCTTCAGAGATATAGGAAAATTATAACTATGAAAGAATAATGTTAGAGACCCCATTGGCTCCCAACCCCAACACAATCCGCACAGGAAGAACCGAATTGCGTCACTAAACTTTATGATCCACTTACTGCATTGAGACCACAAAATTCAAATAGTGTCTTTGATAAAACGAGAACAATTCACCTGTTTATTGTGTTACCGATATTCAGTGCATCAAAAGCAACCAGCCAGAGATTTATATCAGATCAGCCATATTCATAGGCATCTCTTCGACGGTAGTGTTGTAAAACGTCTCAATGTCCCAAAGAGTCCTTTTGTCCTCTTCGGTGACAAAATTAAATTAACTCCTTTCCTGCCAAAGCGCCCTCCGCGTCTAATTCCGCGTAAAAAAAGGGGGAAATAAAGGATTATCAACAAAAAAAAATACCTTGAGATTATAAAAGATAAAAGATCAGCACAAACCTGTGGATGTAGTTTTCACGGTTGGTGGGCAAATCATAGTTAATGACGAGGGAAACTTGCTGCACATCAATACCGCGAGCCTGCATAAAGAACATTAAAGATACGATGACCTCAATAAAGCACAAAGTATGCAGAGAAACAGCGCGAAATATATTCCTTAGTACAGCTATAGACACATAGCTAATGTTCATCCCACTGTTTTAGGTTTACATGTGCACAATGTCAAAATGCATCCGGAGAACGTTGCAAACGGAGAAAATAAAGGCTGACGGGTCTACTTTCAGTAGACACATTTTTGATCCTGAGTTAAAACCAGCCGTCAAACTCTTCTTCTCTAATATAGAACATCTTTACTGGGTAATTTGATCTGCAGCATAACTGAATTCAGTCACAATATTAATTCAAACAAACTTTAGCCTGACCTTTTTTGTTTGTTGACAATTAAACAGTGCTGTTAACATGATCATAACTTAGGTGGACTAATAACGAACAACTAGACTGCAATGCAAAAGTAGTTAGTGTGGCCTGCCAATGAAATCTTCTATTAAAAAACCTTGACAAGAGTCCATAAGAGCTTGACAGCAGAATAAAGGGAACTTTACCGGCAAATATGTTGTAATCAGCACTCTGCTGGATCCAGATCTGAACTCTCTCATGATTACATCATGGAAACACAGACTCCAAAACAACATATTTAGCAGGTACAGAGTGTCCAGTCCATGCAGGAATCTTACCAAGGCAGAGAGGGTGATGTCTCGAGAGTGCATCTTCTCAGTTAGCCAGTCCACCTTCCTCCTAGTGTTCAGGAAGATCACAGCCTGGGTGATTTTAGGGTCTCATAAAGGTCGCAGAGCGTATCCAAGTTCTACTCCTTTTAGAACGGATTGAAATAAACCACCTCAGATTTTGGGCCCACACCAAATACAACTGGTCAAAAATATGTGGACACTTGGTCATCACTCCTATTAGGGCTGGGTCACTATTTTCAAATATTTAAAGTCATTAAAATAAGTAATTAAATAGTGTACACCACTATCATCCTGTCTTAAGAAAAGTATATATTTATTTTATATTTTCCTGTTTTAAGCCACTTCTTACCCCCTCATCTCCAAAACCTGTACAATCTCGCTTGCCATCTCTAGCACAAGGCAAACAAGTGATTGAGCAAACAGGTTAGTCAAATAATTCCTGCCAATTACAGAATAGTATTATTGCTTGAAATGCCCATGCCTAACACTTATATGAGCTTGCTGGACATTCCATTCCAAAACCAGGAGCATTAATTAAGGAGCTATAACAACGCTTACCTTTAAGAAGGCTTTTGAGCGTCTGTGAAAATTAGTGCCCATTCAGTTAAAAGAGCATTTGTGATGTCAGGCACTGGTGTTGGATAGAATCATAGGATGGAAATGGCAAATGTAGCAGTCTTTCCGGTGCCTGGTTGTGCTTGAGCAATAACATCATAACCTTACAGAACAAGAGGTAATAAGATATGGGAAAAAAAGAAGTCCATAAGAAGTATACAAGCCTCCAAAACAACCCAATGTCCTCTTATAAACCTTTTGACATAGTTGACTCATAAAATAAAAGTGCCCTTACCTTTAATGCAAGGAATGATCGCCCTCTGCTGGTTTCTCAAAACCATAAGCGTAGATGCCTCTAAGAAGTGCCTCTTTTAGGTTCATATCATCAAAATTGTCTGTAATCTCATTCCAGTTGCTCTATGGAGATGACAATAAAGTGTCATTTAATTCGGTATGGGTCAAATTCATCACATTCATCTTCACAACAATGGCTGTTGTTAGAGGACTTACCTCGGTGATACCATCAGGCTCCATCCCATCAGGGCCTCCATGGTCTCCATCTCTAGAGCTGAAGTCAATATCAACTGAAAAACAGTACGCAGAGTTCCAGTTTTTTTTTTAACATGCTAAGCAGAGATAAGGATGGGGCGTGGCAACCAGGGAAGACTCGGGTCTGCTCCCAAACCATACGCCTCTGTCCTAGTATTTGTAGGGTTCATTTTGATATATGCAATGTAAGTATGTCGTTCTGGACATAGCACAAGTCACACAGAACCTCTGCTTCATCGCATAATGAGGAGTACAAAATCACTAACATTATTTTCTCCCCCTTGACATGATGTATAATATAGTACAGTACTGCAGAAGGGACCCAAATTCAAAGTTTTAAAATGTACATTTGCACATTTAGTCATCACAGTCATGTATAGCTCTTTTAATACAGGTAATACCCATCATTACTAAAACGCATCACATGTTCTACAAATCAATGTCACAGACCAACAACCACCACAACACAAAGTTTGTAAACAGCTTGTAACAAAAAATAAATAGAAAATAAATGACTGTAGATTGATGCTTGACAGACAAGAGATATAGCATTTTTTGGAGAATTTTACATTGTTTTTAAACAAAATTACTCTTGTGAACACTGTCAACATTGTCAAATAACTGTTATTTACTGGAACAGGTTTATGAACACAAGCCACGCACTCTAAAGTATGGGAATTCATCCAAAGGTCAGTTAATGTGTATTAAACCTACAAAATAAAGCATTCACGTGATGAAATGTGTAAAAATGCAATTATATGCTACACTAGCTGCATAATTATGAAGGCATTAGCCTCAGAGCAGACTGGCAAGTTTGAACAACTGACTGACACCCCCGACAAACAGCATAACTCTAGTTTGTAACGTATCACGAAATGTTCATATCTGTGTTATTTGTCTTTATTTTTTCCTGGGGTGTTTTATACCTGTTGTAATCTGCAGAACCCCTAGATATGTTCCGACCGAAGCTTCAGCACTGCTTTCAGAACGAGGAACGCTACATGTGTGATTCGGCTCACTGGATCAGGACACTGGCATCTGTCAAAGTGTAAGAAAACTCCACAGACCACAAATTCATCGTTCTTATCCTTTATTGTAACACTTTGATGACACAATTAGAGGAACTTTGATGAAATAATGTGAGTATTGTGAAATACAACTCATATATTGGTGAACTACTTCACGCGGCGTAAGGATTTTGCAGTAAAACGCATCAACGGCAGGAGCACGGACGCAGGGCTGATGGGAATTGTAGTCAGAGACAGTACTGCTGTGGTTCTTCAAGCATATGAAGAAATAAAGATCAATCTAAAGTATATGGACAAAAGTATTGGGACACATCTGTTTTTCAGGGTTAGGGCTAGGCAATCTTAATGCTTCAGCAGACCAAGACATTTTGGACAGCGCCACACTTCCAACTTTGTGGACACAGTTTGGGGAAGAACCTTTTCTATTCCAGCATGACTGTGTCTCAGTGCACAAAGCAAAGTCCATAAAGACATAGCTGGATGAGTTTGGTGAAGATGAACTTTTCCAACACCTTTGGGATGAACTGGAATGGAGATTGTGATCCAGGCCTTCTTGTCCAACATCAGTGTTTGACCTCATAAATGCTCGGCAGAATGAATGAGTCTATGTATTTGAATGCAATGTCAGAGTCTCTGTTGGTTTATTGCTCTGGCGTGCCAATATTTTGTCCATATAGTGTTCTTATATTTGTGAACATGCTTAGCTGCATTTGGTCACCAGAATAAAAGTAGCAGATCATGCAGCACTCAGTTCTCACTAAAGGCTTTGGTGCTGTGTAGCATTTGTGCGAGCTTTTGTGCAACCCAAAACTCACCATTTTCTGGCATAAATTATCAGTCGTGAATAATTTTGATAATACAATAGATACAACATTTACTGCACAACCTATAATCGTACATTATTACACCTGAAATATAGTCCACAGTGTCAAAAAGCAAGCACTTCATTTCAGATTTCTGAGCCTTTGGTAAATGTGTCTGAGCAAACTCAGTTTAAAGTGTAAACCTGAAACCTACAGTGAATTTTAAATGTCCACACAGATCATTCACTGTTATTCACTTCTCACCACAAACATGCGTGAAACAATGTTGGCCATGTAGTTCAAGGCTGTATTATGTGCAAGAAAATGAGGATTTAGTGAAGTCAGAAAGGCCGGTTCCTGGAGCGAGTGTTGATTAGTCCGAGCACCGAGAAAGCACTCGCAGCTGCGGTCACCAGACTTATGGCCCCAATCGCACGGGTTGCCTGAGAAGACAAGAGACCAGACATGATAAAAGATTTGCTGTTTTGAACACACTTATCTCAACCTGTTTTGAATACACTTATGCTAACATCTTTGCTGGAGCACATGATATCCAAGACATCAAACTAGAAACCTGCAGCCATTGGCAGAAATGATGAAAGGTCAGGTCATGAGCCGTACAGACCTGCTCAGAGACACCCTCCCCATATCGCAGGAGGGTGACAAAGTGCTCGCAGTTACTGCCCAACAGGTCATATGACACCTCCTGACCGATCAGGAGCTGAGCGCGCTGAATGATCTCAGAGACAGGCAAAGGGGTGTGATTGTCGTCATATTTATTGTTGACACGGAATGTATCTCCCCCCACCACATCTTTCAGGAGCTGCATCCGGACCACAGCTTTTCTGCTGAACACAGACTTGACGCTGGACATGGCGGCCGCTTGACTCTCATCTGAGGGAAGAGCAGAAATGGCGCTGACTGTTGCACACACTAAATGTGTTGGTTATGATGGAAAACACTAAGTTTATTAGGTATATGCATGGGCACCAGAACCATTATAGCAAGGGGGGACTACACTTTTTCCCTCCTGGACCACAACAGATGTAGAGCGCTACATGCACCCTCTACCCCAGCAGGAGAAGTCCTGTGCCCCGCTCACTTTAAAATGCTGCAGGCACCCATTGGTACATGTATGGTCATTTTATCAGCTACACCTGCCGTACAGGGCTTAACAAGTCCTTACTGTGGGCCATCTGCTGCCCCCATCGTATTGTAGCCCTTCTCCTCCCCGCTCTCCCAGCCATCAGTGGCAAGGGCCCACCATAGGACCCCCTTTGACTGGACATTATTAGGTTAGTGGACCGTTCTTGTGGTGGTGTATCAGGCACAGTGGAGTTCAGACTTGTCTGCTGTCTAGTTATATACATTTGTTTGCAAATGTTTTGGTGCAAAGATGCATCTTCTACAAAGAACACATTTCTGTACACTAATAAATGTGTAAAATGTGCCCTTTGCAAAGGTTATGGCATCTTTTACATATTTTAAGTTAAATCAAGTAGGTTTACTGTCATTTCAGCCATATACACAATACACAGCGAAAGGAAACAATGTTCCTTCAAGTGCAACACAAGAACCAAAACAAGAAACACCACAAGATTACACAGGACAAAATACACAGAGAACAAAGGGAGCAGGAGAGAGAGTGCAAGAAAAACACAAGAGCAACAAAACAAGACAACACTTAGTGCAGGCAGCGTTTTAATGAATTTAGTTTTATGACAGATAGAACAGCAATAAATAATAGTTAACATAATAGCTGCGCAGGGCCAAAAATATACTATAAATAGAAGGGTTTTTACAGAGGCAGTGGGGTGTAAGTTAATTCAGCCCTGTGGTGGCCATTTCCTTTGATGGACAGAGTGATAAAATATGCAGCAGCAGAGGGACTGCAGGCAGTAATGGTAAACCTGGTGCACTTATGTGGCAGGTGTTTCTGATAAAATGGCCAGTTTCTTTAAGCACACGGTAGAGGGGTCTAATAAACTGGAAACTGGCAAGTGTATATGCAAACAGGCCTGAGGCACTGACCCACTGGTGTGAGGTTGATGATGTAGCCATCTCCCAGATACAGTGCCCAGTGCTGATAGGCTGGTCTAAAGATCTCGATGAGGTCACCAGGTTGAGGTTCGTTATAAGGGTCAGGTTCGTTTGTGGCCATCTGAAACAAAAGAAATTCATCATGATACACAACCTAATCCACGGTGGTTTGATGAAAAACTCATTAAGAGAAGGTCTGCTTTGTTGATATTAGATCAGATTTAGAACACTCACAAGCTTCACTTGTTGTTGGTGTCAGAACTGAAAAAATTAATAACAAAAGAAATGAACATTCAATTCTTCTAATGTCAGACTTTTTTCAAAGCCATTTTGGACTAATTTCTGTTGGTTGCTTCATATGATACAGCGTAACATATGTCATAAAAAATGGAAATACAAGGCTTTATTCTGCAACAGTCTTTTAAAATGTCATGCCCTGATAATTTCTTTTCTGATTAATGACCGCAGAATTGGAAAAAATATGCATCAAATATGCAAACATCCCACACCTGACAATGGAGTCTACAGAACTTAATTATTTTTTTTCAATAAAGTCAAATGTATTGTAATTCATGTGTGATGTTTTCAGAAGTAAACCAAACATTGTACTCGGAGAACATTCACAATCCACTCCCAGCATCCTCTGAGAAACATCCTTGCATGTTTCATATCCTAATCCAGGTGATTTACTTTGATCTGTGTAAAGAGATACTACAAGCGACAAATACCAGGGGCTGGCTGCTGCAGATCATTCACAATCCATGCAGAGACAATGAACGGTCAGTTATAGACAATCATTGGACAGCTTGAAATAGAACATGTATTATCAATACTTTATTTAAATGCCAATAAAGGGGATTGCATCAATACTGGTGATTGTTCACCTAGAGGAAACTTTTCTGTGCCAGTGGGGAGAAATGTGATCAGCTACCATGGGTGCCCCCCCACTGAGGCTAGTTTTCAACTGGCTATTAGGTGACCAGTGCTGGATGTTGTTGGGTGTCATCTGTTGCCTCTTTCTTTCCAAGAATCAAGGAATCAAGACTGGTTTTCAACATTGCTTTACTTGGTGAATGGGTTAAATCATGGTTTGAATTATGGGGGGTACTGTGGGGGTCCTATTCCCCCCGATCAGGACCCAGACCCCCCACAAAGAGACAAAATAGCAGTTGTGGGGGGGTTGTTAAGAGTGTCATAAATCCAGTACCCCCCAATTATGCTGTATTTCAGATTGTTCACACTGTGTACTGTGTTGTGCTGTGGTGTGTTCATGCGTGGCTATACAGGGCCACTTAACTTACAAAGCAGTCCAGCATTAGACTAGACTTAGATTCAAGAGTCATCTTTTCTCTTTGCCCTATAACCGTGTCTCGTTTGTCTCATTGTTGTGCAGTTTATTGTTTGTGTACTTGTTTTGTTGTTACTCTGTGTCCTTGTGAAAGAATCAATAAACTTCCCTGATTCTAATAATTATTATTAAATCAGATTTATCACAGGAATGAACCCAAAATGTAATTCTACATCAGCACTTCTGATTTGACTTCTGAAAGCAGGCCAAGGCCAACTGCTGATTCTTTATTTCAGTTCTGCACCCGTTTAACTGCGAACTGCGTGACTTTTAGCTCTAGCAAAAATAATGTGATGAAGTTAGAGTGCCATAAATACCGTTCATTCCCCATTATGAGCTCCTCCTCTAAAACGCTATATAACACCATTTGAAAGAAAAGGCTGAAATCAACCAAGCACTGGCCCCAACAGCGAGAGATCAAGTTACAGGCGCCTGTGGCTGGGAGTCCAAGAGAGATTCCAGATCAGATTCGTCTGTATCTTTTAGTTTGTTGAGAATTTGCTCACATATTCACATGGACAGATTTAACCAGTACTTTTATTATTGCACATTTCTTATTATAGAATTATAGAATTATAATTTAGTCTAACCAAACTAGTTGAAGGGTCAGTACTCACGTTATAGGTTGTCCTCGGTTATTTATCCGTCATCCCACAGCATATTTGAACTCATTCTAAGAAAAAAAACCTCGATATTATTGACATTTTTATTTATTAATTTCACCTGATGTTTAAAATGCACACACATGAAGCACTAAACAACCAAGAAGTTTCTTTTATTTTGGAACAAAATAAATCAGAGCTAAAATGGAGAGGATGTTTATTCTTGCTTGTTTTTGCTAATATTATGCAATTTACGTAACTTTTGTTACACAGATACAGCATGTGAAGTGATTTCCTGCGCAAAAATGGCCAGAGAGTGCTGGAGTACTGAGGACAATGAGGAATGATGTCACAGTCACACACACTCTCTCTCTCACACACACACACACACACATACATGCACAAACATACACACACACACAATACACAGGCTCACACAACACAGGCACAATGGCATGAAAATAATGGAGAAACATGTGGAAGAAAGCAATTCAAAATGGTTATGAAATATTTCATAATTCTGAGAAGATGTTTCGTGTTGTGTTATATGTAATGGCTGAGATAGCCCTTTTCACATCTTAGGGATCAATGGAGTGAACTAAATGCAGAAATGATCAACATCATTCATGATTTGTCACTTCCAGTGCAAACCGCCACACAATTCTACATATTTGTAATATATATATATATATATGTATGTTTATACACACACACACACACACAATATATATATATATATCCACTGAGCACTTTAACATACATAAACATACATGATGTTTATGTATGTTAAAGTGCTCAGTGCATGAGCCTCTGAGTTTTTGACACAGGGATCCATTTAGTGTGGCCTATAGTTAGTATTTATAGACATTTTTAGCCATCGAATTCAAACACAGCAATCAATTGCTTTCACATAGAAGATAATACTCACTTAATAGCAGAGATCATTCTCCACCAACACCGTATTAACCCTCCATTGGAGTCCCGTTGGGTTCAGAAAAAACAATCAGAATATTCCTCTGGTCAGTGAGACAATTCGTTTTCAGAAAGTACACAGTTTCTGCAGCTTATCTCCACTCAGAGTTAAGAAGTGAAATGCGGAGGGTCCAGCAGTGGCACTACTCTTCTGGGTGAGCTGACCGGATTCTGAACCTGCTCTGGTGGAAGGCACAGTGTGTCATTCATAGGTCAATGCTTTCATTGTGTTGAAAGCACCCCGTTGCCCTTCATTGCAGGGGTAGGTGGGAAGGGGGGGCAATTTGGATGAGGCTGGCTGTAGTCTAGTCAACAAAGTATTACATGTATTGGACCCCTAGTTGGTCAAAACAAATGTCACTCAAGGTCTCAGGTGTATGGAACAATTGTGCTTAGCTTTCAGTGTAGAGCAAAGATGTGAAGACAACATCTAGAGGGAAAGAGGAAAGAGAAGAGAAAGGTGATGTGGCGTAGAAGACACAGATTAATAAAGATTCATAAAAGATTGATAAAAAAAATGTGCTGCTTAACGAAAACATAGAATCAATTTTATAATTTGAGGATCAATACTCAAAAATATTGGGCGTAATAATATTTCAGTATCAGTCTTTCTATGTCTAGTTATGCCATTATGGCCCAGTAACGTGTGCGACTGTCTGTAGCAACCCATAAGACCATAGGTGACACACTCTTTGTCACAAAACAACACATTTATGTGCATCCACCTATTCATCCTAGGGGTTAAGCTTCATCCATTCAGATTGATGTTAAGGAGAGTTTTAGCCTGGACTGCTTTATTTATGTGACATAAAAAACAGGGCAGAGCAGAGGTCATTTACATGCATCCAATTCAAAAGCACATGAACCAAACAAGCTTTTTAATGCAAATGATATTGTTAGGCAGTTAATGGATTATGACTGTATCTTTTGATGAAAGATTCATAAACGAACCAAACAAATGCAATTAAATGTGTCATATGTATGCCCTTTAACAGTTTCAATTCTGGGCAAGTCATTGATTTACCAAACAGTGCACTAGGTGGCAGCAGCTGAAGCCTTCTGACAGCTTCTGATTCCATCAGACAACCAAACACGTGACACTTCCACAGATGTGCACACAGTGTGGTCCTAGATTTACTGTATAAAATCCTGTTAATTCTGATTGTGTTTGAATGTGCTTCTCTATATCCAGCCATTTATAAATGTTTCTCTTCATAGACCTAACCACATCTGGGAGCATCCTCAGGTCATACAGGCAAAGCTAGAAGATGACACCATGGCAACACAGAGCAATTCAAGCAGCATTAACAACCCAGTACAGGGCACTCTGTAATGAGAACATTTGCAGGTTTGCCATTTGCCGTTTTCTTCCAAACTTCCTTGAAATGTAAATTCAAAGTCAAAGTAAACTCAGTCCAGACAACATGGCTCCAGATTTTGCAGAGTACAAAAGGACATATAGAACACAAACATAGAAATAAGCTATAGACATTAACTCTAGGAATAACTATGTGCAATTCAGTACAAGGGTGATTTTTAGCATGCAAATATTGTGCAAACCAGCGGTCAGGTAGAAAGCAAACAGAAAACTGGGAATGTAACTTTGTATGCTTTATATGTGCAAAAGATAAGCAACAGTTCAATATAAATATACAGCACTCCCCAGTTTTACGCGGATCAGGAATCGCGGATTCAGTCCCACGCGGATTTTTTTTGAGAACTGATCTCATAGTTTTATGCGGAAATCCCCACATTAACGCAGAAACTGCAAATTTCCTCTACCTTTTCTTGGCTTTTTTATGGCAATTTTTTGTGGCAGCTGGGTACATTAAACTCCTGTTTAATGTAGTTATAATGTAGGCTGCTGTTTAATGTCGATATAAACTTTTTAATGTACTATTCAAAACCACTCAGTTTATTAATGTCTTCAAATGTTGCAAATATCCTCTATCTTTTTTGTTTTTTTGTGGCAATAAATAAGTTTTTTCTGGATGTTTTCACACAAGGGGCCTGGCTGTAGCTGACCTGGAACCACTTTCTTCGAATTTCACACCAGGGTTGAGCCTGCCCAAGCGTGATTTCTCCCTGGTGCAAGCACCCAGACACTTTAAACTCCACAGCTCGATTGATCTCCAGGAGATCTTTCCAACAAGCCCTCATAGCCCGAGTAGATCAGGGGTTATTCCCAAAAACCGTTCACCTCGACGCGGTATCCCAGTACTTTTGTCCTGCAACCTTCCGAGTTGCATATCTCAGCAGGGAATTTAAAGTGGCAAATAAGGGTTAAGCCTTTACATTTTCTTTAAGGGCAATGCATTAAACTGAGTTTAAAAGGTGATTAAAGTGTTCTGGTTGCATATGTGGGGGGCATATTTAGGATTTACACTATAAAAATCTGCATTTTTAGGCCTTTTTTACTAAAACACAACAACATGGTCACTATACGCAGGTGATCTTGGAATGTAACCCCCGCAAAAAGCAGGGGATTGCTGTTCAGTCAGTCTATAAAAATACATTACAATTATTCAGGTACAAACATAACATACATCATATTCTAAATGTGTGGGTGTTCGGCTCCACAGTGAAGTAGTGAATGGCACAGTGAGCATCCTGGAGCTTTTGAAAATAACAGAGAGTAGAATGTAGGGTGTAATCAGTCAAGTCAAGTTTATTTTTGAAGCCCAAAAATGTTTTGGGGAGTAGGTTAGGGGTGTAGGGAATAAGTTAGGGGTGTAGGTAGTAAGTTAGGGTGTAGAGTGTATGTTAGGGGTGTAGGGAGTAAGTTATGGGTTTAGGGAGTAAGTTAAGGGTGCGTGGAGTAAGTTAAGGGTTAAGAGAATATGTTAAGGGTGCATGGGTTATGTTAGGAGTGTAGGGAATAGGATAAGAATTAAGAGAGTAAGTTATGGGTGTAGGGAATAAGGGTGTAGGGAGTAAATTAGGGTGTAGGGAATAAGTTAGGGGTGTAGGTAGTAAATTAAGAGTGTATGGAGTAAGTTGAGGGTGTAAGGAGTAAGAAAAGAGTGTAGGGAGTAAAATAAGGGTTAAGAGAGAAAGTTAAGGGTATAGGGCATAAATTAAGAGTGTATGGAGTAAGTTAAGACTGTAGTTAAGAGTGTAGGGGTACGTTTTGGGTGTAGGGAGTAAGTAAGGGTGTGGGGAGTAAATTAAGGGTGTAGGGAGTAAGTTAAGGATTTAAGGCAAAGGCTGCAGGGAGTAAGATCAGTCGGATCTGAATGAATCTCCCCCAGCTCATCTCCACACAACCACAGAACGGCGCTGGAGAGCCTAGTCCAGCTCTCGCGAGAGCCCAGCAAAAGGCTCTTCCTCCTCGGTAGGTTTAGCATGACAGCCGCGGCTGGAGCAGCAGGTCTGGAGACGCGGTCCTGAGTCCAGTAGACAGGGAGACATGCTGGGCCGGAGTGTTTTTTGACGGTCGCACGGCTCGGCTGTTTTGATGGTGTGCGAGCCGCTGCGGTTGTTATTGTTGTTGTTTTTGTTGTTGTGGTCCCTGCTCCGTTGCTCGCCCCTCCAGCTCCTCGGCCCGCCGCGCCCTTCGGCACCATGACCGGGGAGAAGATCCGCTCCCTCCGCAAGGACCACCAGCCGGGCAAGGACGAGGAGGACCTGCTCGAGCCGGACGAGGAGGCGGCCACAGGAACTTTTACTGGGGTCGGTGGTGGAGGAGGAGGAGGAGGAGGAGGAGGAGGAGGAGGTGGTGGTGGTGGAGGTAAAGGCAGATCGAGCCGGATCTTCAGTAACCACAAACTGGTGAGGTCTCCCTCCCAGCAGCGGGACTCCCAAATCAACGCCAACACCGCAGCTACGGTGGACGACAAAAACAAAAACCCGGTCCTTCAGGCAAGCGCGGAGTTCCCCGTGCACGAATGCGTCTTCAAGGGAGACGTCCGGAGGCTGTCGTCCCTTATCCGGACCCAGAACATCGCCCAGAAGGACCTGCACGGTGAGTCCCCTGGGCCCCGGCTCCTGGGGTTTACAACCAGAGGCAGCCGGGTACATTAAACTCCTGTTTCATGTAGTTTTATACCTTTTCATGTGCTATCCAGAACCACCAGATATTCTATCCATGTCTTCTTTCTCTAAACATATAATGTTGGTAATAATGATAATGAAGTTTTCATATATTTGACTTACAATCTGAATCAGACTCCTACTGTTTACAACCAGCCCTCCGCCCAGAGGCTGCTAGGTAACTGAAGTAAACTTCTGTTTAATGTCGATATCAACTTTTTATGTACTATTCAAAACCACTTAGTCTATTAATGTCTTCTGTCCATACATATGTAATGTTGGTAACTAAGAAACAGTGATAAACATGAAAAATGTGTATATTTGCCTTACAATCAGAATCAGACGATTGATGTTTACAACCGTCCCTCTGCTCAGAGGCTACTTGGTAGTTTAACGTGTACTTATGAAACTACTGTTTAATGTAAATTTAACATCTGTGTAATAGTGAAATGAGGGTACATCTTAAAAAAATGAAGTTTACAACCTGCTGCTAGTTGGCTCAGCATGTGCTTAAACCCCTGCCACATAAACAACAGTTTTATGTCCTATTCCAAAAAGTTATTTTGTTCACGTCTTGTGTCTTTTTGTATGTATTGTTGGTTATAGTGAAATAGTTTCTAGATTTACTACTTTTAGTAAGTTTTCATGTATTTGCTTCACAGTCAGAATCAGAATTTAATGTTCACACCTGGCTACTAGTTACATTAAACTTTCATTTAATGGCAGTATAACCTTTTTATAAGCTATCTACTCCAGCAGTTATTCTATTTGTGTCCCCTGCCTTTATATATGTAATGTTGGTAATAGTGAAATAGTGGTAAATCTGAAAAATGTGTACATTTGCCTTTCAAACAGAATCAGACTTTACAATCGTTCTTCTGCTCGAAGGCTGCTGGTTAACTTAGCGTGTTCTATATAAAACTCATTTTTAATGATGTGCTGTCCAAACCACCAGTCATTCTGTTCATGTCCTCTGCCTTTATGTGTAATGTTGGTAAATGTTGGTGAAATTGTGGTAAATCTTAAAAAATGTTTACTTTGCAATCAGACTCCTACTGTTTACAACTGGCTACTGACTTACCATGCTGTAAGCCTGGTTGTTAGGGCATTCGCCCTGTGATCAGGAAGTTGTGGGTTCGAATCCCAAGACTGCTAAGCACTACTGAAGTACCCTCGGCAAGGTAACGTCCCAACACTCTGCCCCTGGGGCGCTGGGTTCCTGGCTGCCTGCTGCCTCACTTGGTGAATGGGTTGAATGCAGAGAAGAATTTCGTGCTGTTCACACTGTGTGCTGTGGTGTTTTCCATACTGTATGATAGAATGGTTATCATTTGGCAGCAAATATACACTGCTGAGTAGTGACTGAGGCGTTTCCTCCAGTATTTCCATATTTCAGTGAAGTTCAAACAGTCTGTTTTCTGTTGTGTTGGTCAGTTGGGGTTAAGCCTTAAGTAATTTAGCTGTAGCCTCAGTGCTCACCTCTACATATTATATATATTGAGGAAATTACTTTGAGTTCTCTGCATTTAACCCTTTTAACCCTTTCACCAAGTTAAGCAGTGAGTGGGGACGGTATCTTGCTCCAGGGTACCTCAGTTGTGCAGTTCTGGAGTTCAAACCCAAAGCCTTTTGCTCGCAGGGGCAACTCCCTAACCACCAGACCACCACATCCAGCACTTTACATCAGACTTGTCTATGGCTGTCTGCATGTAGGCTGGAGGAACTGGTGCAGGCTGATGTACACAAAGAGCAAAGAGTCAGTGGGGAAACTTACGGTGTTCTAGTTTAAATGGATGCATTTTTAAATACTCATATAGTTGCTAATGACAGTCAGATGCCTAATTAGCTTCCTCACACCCACTCGCCAGTCTGTCTCAAGTTCAAGCCAGCATAGGAGAAGAGTCCATCCTGTTAGAAAATCAGTTCGAACCGAAGAGAAGCTGGCGTAGTTTTATTCGAGAAAGCCCCCACTGAGCTGATTTCATTCCTGGATATGAACTCACCGATACATGTGCAGTGCTGTTGTCCCAGGTTTGCTTTTGAGGCTCTGGTTCCTGATTCTGAAAGAGCACGTCTGCTTCTGATGTGCCAACATAGTTCATGCTGCCAAGCTGGGTCTTTTTTTTTTTTTTTTTTTTTACTTTGAGTCACTTTGTAGACTTACTGTAGTCGTGAATTATTTGTTTTCATGCCTCATGTAGTATTAAACACAACTCCTATGCTCCAACGCAAAATGTGAAATGTGGCGAGTGCATGTGACAAGACATGGAACAAAAAGCTTCTCCTGAGTGTGCAGTGGATCTTTATTCAGAACTCTGACTGAATGTAAGGCACCATAGTGGAGCTGGATGCTGTTAAAGGGGAACTTCACTGATTCGTCAGAGTTTCTGTGAAGTTAATATGCTGAATCAGTCTCTCAGAGTCCTTGGTGAAATGTTTTTGTGCAGACAGTGGTGGTGATAAACAGTGTTGTAAATATAACAATTTTATGTACCAATTCTTATATTCATACCTTCTGCCATAAAGTTGGTAATAGTGGTAATTAGGGCTGTAATGGTACACGTTTTCGTACTGAACCTTCACGGTACATGGGTCACGGTTTGGTGCATGATGTCTTTCGGAGAATACACAGTACGACACAGAGGGACCAAAAAGCGCAAGTAAACCATCAACCTGGGTCGTAGTGTGGTGCAATAGTGCCACGCCATCGCGTAACACTTCTGCTGCCTTACACATACATGAAAATATAAGCAAGTGTGTGTTTATTGGTTAATACACTGCTGTTTATTTAAAATAAACAAAAACCAACCAAGCCACATTCTTTAGAACTTTTTGTTGCTTAACTTTGCTGTATCGTGAACCGTACCGAACCGTGACCCCAAAACCGAGGTAC
>JBBPDB010000039.1:2010351-2026620 GCA_037974465.1 Brachypetersius altus | reverse complement strand
TTTAAAGATACCCCATTATTATATATTTAAAATATCCCCATTTTTATGCGTATCATTTATTTGTATAATATACATATCTGCCGCTCCTTGAAGGCCGGCCCGCGAAAATAGTTTCTGATATTAAACCGGTCCGTGACGAAATAAAGGTTGGGGACCACTGTCTTAAGATATCATGTGCTTGTTTTTGTTTTGTTCTCAGGTATCTCACAGATGAAGGAATAGAAGAGTGCAAAACCTCCACAGAGAAAGAGAAAGCAACACTCAGTGACATCATCAATGTAGCATTAAATGTAAGTTTAAATGTTTAGAGAAAAAAAAAAAAGTTTTTTGTTTGTTGTCTTTAATCGGCTGCAGGCTTTTATTCAGCCAAGCAGTTAAGCAGGGTGCACAACTGTGGTTCTGGGGGCCTGGTTTCCAGCCGTTTCAGCTTATCTGTTATTTACCAACTTTACTGGGTGTGTTTGTGTATGGAAATGAGCAAACTGGACCGTGTAGTTGTGCAGCCTGGCTGTAAAGTGACACACCTCCTGAATTACTCAGTTTTTTACCGAATAACTCGTGCATCAGTTGTGATGCACAAAGATTAGATGCAAGTGTTCTAGAAATTATTGTGAAGGTTTTAAAAGGACAGTCCAAAAGGCTGTAGTACATGCAAATGAAATATTAAATATTGTCGTTCACAGAGTGATCTGAGACCCATCGGGAAGGGTTTTCTGCCCGCTGACATCAACAGTGGCAGAGTGGAGAAGGTAATTTCCCTTGAATAAATGTGTGGATGGGACTGAGTTACTTTCAGTTTGGGTGATTGTATATATTAGGCTTCATCAAACATTTCATTCACTTTAGTTGTTGCACTTTCACTGGGTGACCACTGGATGTCTCTGTAAGTAAATCTTATCAGAGCCAAGGATGAAGTACAAGAAATATCAGTTTTGGCGACTTGCTTGTTTTTAAGCTGTTTTATTCTTTTAGAGTAGGTGAAAAAAAGTGCAACGGAGGAAGTATGTAGTAGAACTTTTGGTTCTCACTTGAAAAAACCCACATATGCCTGTAATGTCTAAATTGTTCCATTCCCCTTTTTGTTTTTCAGGAATCATAGCAATTCTCAATAAAGGTAACTGTTTCTAAAACTCTGTCTGTTATTTCCCCTCAGTTGGAGGGTCCATATGTGCTTCAGATTCAGAAGATTCGGAATGTTTCTGCCCCGAAAGAAAATGAAGAATCTCAGACTGCGCCCCGAATGCTTCGTCTTCAAATGACCGATGGACAGACCATGTGCACGGCGGTTGAACTTAAACATCTGTCAAAAATCAGGTACCGAGATTGAGATAACCTTTGAGAATCTGATAACTTGACATCATTGTTTTTGAATAATGTGCCTAAAAAGACAGTTCATTACAGTTCAGTTGCGCAGTGCAAACTACTCTGATCGCCCACATTCATCAGTGATCTTACGCATTTAATTAGGATGATTTTTGAACATTATCATAATTAATCATGCATGAAATTAAAAGCCAACCAGTCCTCCACTGCTCGTATACGAATGTCTTGTCAAACTTTAATTCCCTGTATAGTTTTGACTTTTAGATTTACTGAGCAATTAGGGCATAATTAGCTCACTTTTACAGACCGGCCAGAATCAATGGCTGTAACACTGAAGAGTTTAAATGCATTAGTGTAGCACTGATAATTATGCCTAATTGGCTGATGAACCATGACATCCTTCATCATGCACACAAAGCACTGTACTCTGAAGTAGAAGCGTTTAGATTAAGGCTGGCCACTTGTAGGACTGTAAAACCCATTCAGAGTAAGAGCTCTCATGATTGCCTCGAGCCAGACAAAGGACATGTCGTGGCAATCTGACTGTGATTTCTAACTGCTGCAGATGCGACAAATAGCTCAAACTGCCTTGTCAGGTCTTGCAGAGACACTCATCGATGTACCTAATAACGTTCCCTTATCTGATTTACAAGTTATGCGCGCCGCTCTGAAAGTGGGTGTGATTTGATTTTAACTGTGTATAGAGCCAGAGCCCACAGGCTGCACACGTACAAGTAAATGTTTTGATTCAGATTTCTGTTTGAATCCTGCTATCATATACAAACCAGAGGCACTTCAGTATAATTGAAATGTTAAAACAAATAAAGCGCAAAACCTTGATAAAGTACCATACATTGCACTCACGACTGACAGCTGGACTTCTTGATGGATTTAGATGCCTGCTATAATTACAACACACTACACACAACTGGTTAAAAAAGGTAGGTTTGTCTATAGTTGGCTGATGTGGTGATAAAGGGAGAAGCTAAATAGAACTGGTAAAGCAAGGGACATTGATGCAATGCCTATGGCTGGACTTCCACCTCACATTTTGTGAAAGAAAAGTAATTTTATTCTTTTTTTTGAACATACTTTTGTTCTTGCATTGAACTTTAAAAAAAAAAAAAAAAAAGCTGAAGGTGCCCTTTCAGCTTTTTTTTTTTTTTTTTTTACCCTTTTTCCTAGTTCAGTTGTGACACAAACCAAACCATGGCTCAACGACTGAACCATGAAAAGGTTCCTTCTACTACTTGTGTTGTCAAAGCGTGTGTTTAAAATGCATTTAAAGGCAGTTATTCCAGTAGGTGATTCTTTAAACCGTATTAAGTGACTGCCTAAATGTACAGGGATAGTGATAATTAGTCTCAGGAGCTTATGTGTGGACTATGGTAGATTTTACTATTCAGCATAGATCCGGTGCCGCACTTGCAGGTTTCGTTTGAGGAAAGAGGTGTGGTGTAGTTGGCCTTGCCATCGAGATAACAGTACGTGCAAGTTTAATTTCGCAAGTGGATATCTGATCTCAGATCAGCATGTAAGACTCCTTTCTTTTCAGGAGCTGCCAACAACATGCAGCACAGTGACCCTTGTGGCCTCTCCTCGCCTCCCCTTCCTTTAACCCCTGTTTCACCCCTCTCCATTGGACCATCATCCTCCAATCACCCGTCTTATTTACCGCTCTGGCCAGGCAGCAGCCGTCGTCATGGCGATGCGCCAGTCTCTACAGGTGGAGACTGTAGCATTGCCCTGCCACGCTGTTTGAGGAACAGACTTCTCTTTATCCATGCAGACCTCCTCCCTCCCTCCCTTTCACTCTTGCCCTCTCAATCTATGTCCATTCCTGTCTGTCCCCTCCTCCTTAGCCTGAGCAGATAATACTAACTACTGTTCCCAAACCAATGTTATCGGCAGCGTGTTTTTTGTCCTTGTTTCCAGAGAAAATTAAAAATTGAAGGATTAATTGGACATTTGTGTGTGTCACAATTACTTAAATCACACTCTAGGTATGTGCTTTGAATACATCTTATTACAATTAGCCTAATGCTTTTTTTTAGTGGATGAGAAGGTCTGAAAGTGCTCCGCGTCAAAAACACGAATCATTAGAATTTTAGATGTGTGTTCAGACTGCATTAAGGTTCTGCGACAATTGGGATAAATCGCTGATGTCTGGTCAGCCTGAAAATGTGTACGCATTCATAATATGAAGGGTTCTAAGTGTTTAAATGTACCCGCCGTTGACAGTCACTTAATACTGGGAATAGCCTAATTAAAATAATCACTGTTGTTCGTGTTGTGCAGCGCAGAATTGTTTTTGCACTATCACAGTGCTGATAAGTAGCAGATGAATTTGTCTGGGTCACAAATTCTCAGTGCTCATGTTATCTAAAGCCAGGAAAAAAAGCATCGGATAAGCTTAGCAGGCCAGACAGACCCACTACACCTTTTGGCTTTCGTTTTGTGCCGCTTTATCCCCGGCGGAGCCCAGTCGTCGCAGCTGGACGGGTCCAGAGGAAGACGGGTCTAATTGAAGTGGTGGCGTCACGCATCAGCTCCTTGAATCCTGCCTAAGTCCCTGGGCTTTCCTAATGAGAGGGCTCGGAAGAGCCAGGCCCGCGAGGAGGCTGTCCAAGCAGAGTGGACTGGACCAGTGTGCCGATGGAGAGGGGAGCTGGGAAAAGGGGTGCGATTATTTTTAGCGGAGCTGTTTTCGGCAGCTCAGCGTGTCATATTGAAATTTGGTCAGGGGCTTGGGCAGGGAGCTCCATTTGAGGAAGTACGCTAACATTTTGGCACGTTCACTGCTCCAAGTCTCCCCTGGCTTATAGCTTATTGGAACGTTTGCGAGGGGAAAATTGAGTTTCTCTCTCCCTCCCTCTCCCTCCCTTCTGTTTGCTTCTCTCTCTCTCCTCTTCTCCCTCTCCTTTCGCGATCTTGACTTTAATTAAAATCAGACTGCTGGCTGCTAATCCACACTTGCCAGCAAGTTGATGTGAAAAAGTCTGTCTGTGTCTGGGGATATTGTGTTAAGTCAGTATGAAGGAGAAAACACAGATAACTTGTAAATTTGACTCTCTGATAAACAACTATCAAGCGGAATACATATGTTCACGTGCATTATGTGCCGCTGACCCTATGTTGCAAACAACATAATTCTATTCTAAACCAGAAGATGAAATGTTAATGGTTCTGTTGCTCATGTATCAGTTAATATTACTGATACTGATAAAATTGCAAATTATTGATACAATTCTTAGCCCCTTAAAATTGGTATTTGTGATCAATTTTGCATCTGCTGAGCAAAGGTAATGACATATTTAAACTGTATCTGCTGTTTTGTGCTCTGCTTGCAGTCTAAACACCCCGCCTGGTACCAAAGTAAAACTCCTAGGCACGGTGCCTGTGAAGAATGGCTTTCTGCTATTGGATGATGCCAGAATTGCAGTCCTTGGAGGAGAGGTGGACCACATGATTGAGAAATGGGAGCTACAAAGGGTGAGCAGCAAGGAACTTAAATTATGAGTAATTAACAAAAATGTTTTCACTTAGCACTTAAATGCAGTGAAAGGGCAAATCGCTCAATCATGTCATATGAAGACATCATGCAAATTACATTCTGCTTATTCAAATGTGTTCATGTGGCCATTAGCTGTGTATACTGAATGTGCATAAACACTGTTGCTGCTGGTTTTAACAGAGTCTGGCCAAACACAGCAGGAGTAATATAGGTGCAGAAGGTGGACCACCTCCATTTTTGCCCTTTGGACAGGTAAGATTGGCTTGTGTCGAATTTGGTGCACTAAATTTTAGGTGTCTTCTTTAGAGACAGTAGTTATGGGAATAAATTGAATATGTATGACCTTTAGTTAATGCATAACCACTGCATACAGCAGGAAGGTAACTATTGTTTCTGCCCTTAGAAATGTGTGCGCAAGGAGGAAGTTGACAGTAGGACGCTGGACCAGAGGAAGACCTTACAGAGCGGCAGCACGGGCAAAACTGCAAATGAAAATGATGAGTTTGAGAAACAAAGGACTGCAGCCATTGCCGAAATTGCCAAAAGCAAAGAGGTGGGGTTAGATCTCCAATATGCAATTATCAAGCAGAGAACACTGCTTCAGTTATATGTAATTTCTGTCGTTGCCTATTTGACATCTTCTCTTGCTCATACACAATTCTGACTGAAATGAACTGCTTGGCTAATTATTCTTAGTATTATGTTGCTATTACAAGGGCTGAACTAAGCAGTTTGAACACTTGAGTAATAGTTTATTACAAACAATTTGTTTAAAACGATTTACTTCTGTATGCAGTTCATTTTAAGAGACAAAATGTGTGACCTAAACTACGACACATTTGTCAGCAACAGATTTTTTAAAAAGACAGTAATTGTTACTGCATAGAAATGTTATTATAATGTGAATAATTTGAAATGGTTAATAATAATAATTACACAATTAAATTATGTAATAATCATATGAACTATTATTAGGTAGTTCCCTGCCTCACTCATATAAACAGTAAACAGCAAAAAACTCTAAGATAAATAAAAGTTACCAACTGAAGTGAAGTAAACACTGATGACAAAAGAGTCAATAAGATGTGTGTGTAGTGTGTGTGTGCAGCTGAGCTTTGGTTAATCATTAATAATTGTTACTACTTACTGGATGTATTTTGAACTGCATTAACAAAAAAGGAAATGCATGATTAATTATAAATCTCACTGAATAATAAACAAAGACAGGTAGGGTTATAATTAAGTTGAGAAAACTATATAGAATGGGGTTTTTAAAGTGTGGACAAAATATAAAATGCCTTGCTATGAAATACAAGCACCTTTCCATGGTAATGTATATAAATCTCTTGTTTTGGTGTGACCCTTCGTCAGGGAGAGGTAGCAGCGGATATATAAAATCAGCACGATTTAATAATCATAATTAATTTTTTGTAACAGATATTTGCATCTCGGGCAGTCATGTGACCAATCAGATATAACAAGCTTTACAGAGTACTCATGGAATTTTACAGCACACTCAGTCAGGTCTGCTTTAGTGGTAACGATTTTTATTAATATTTGATGCAGCCCTAATAACATGCTACTCTGGGTTTCAAGAAAGTTTTGTCTCAAATGTGTTGAAACAAAACTTTCATTGGAAATGGCCATTTAAGTCTAAATGATTTCCTTGGTTTAAGACTTTTTTGGACTTAATTATTCCCATACAGAAAGTAATTTAAAAATGTGGTTCAGTATGTTAGGCCAATATGTTTTTCTATGCTGCTGCCTGACTCAATTTTAACATTACAATACCTTTTACAATTTTAACACAGATATCTGTTCTTTTCTGAAAGAGCTCTCAAATCTGAATTTCAGCAGCTGTTGCATTGTGCCCCTTCTGTTTGTGTGCAGACACGCACGTTTGGTGGTGGCGGCAACGCAGGGAGTAACCTCGCTAACCCAGCCTCCGGTTCCAAGATCCGAGACACATATCAGAAAAGAAGAGAGGAGATAAGAGATAAGACCTCGACAGAGAGCAAACCAGAGGGAGTTTATCGAGAGCTGGTAAGAGTTAAGGGGCCTTGAACTGATAAAAACCTTGTGCATCTTTGTTGGCATCTGTCTGATATCATGGTATTACAGCATACATATAGAGGATGAGTGAAGGAATCAGGATGGAAATAGGAGCTTTCAGAAGAGTAAATTCTAGCAATTCAGTTCTCAATGGATAGATATTTCCCCCTGTTAAGTAGGCCCCCTTTCTTTAAGGGTTTGAATGCACATACTTTGATGGAGACCTGGTTTTTACATGTAAACTACAGTTACATACTTCTGGCTTACACAAAATGTGCACTTACTTTCCCCTCTAAGAATTTTAAATGTATATTTTTCTAATACAGGCCTCAGGTCTATTTCTTTTTTTTTTTTGTTTGGTTTTGATATTTTGGATCGGGGCAAGCTGGTCCTTCTCAAGCAGTATTTGGATCTGGACCAAAATTTCAGACCTACTTAAATTTCTTTGCTTACCATTACATCTTCTGTCTTACTGTTTCTCAATTTTAGGTGGATGAGCGGGCTCTAAGGGACATCATGGAGATGGGTTTCAATAAAGAGGCAGCCAGGCAGGCTTTGCTGGACAACAATAATAACGTAGAGGTAGCACTCAATTCTCTGCTTGGTGGAGCCAGCCAGGCCAGATCAGCCCCTTTAGAGCAGAGTCGTCCACCACCTAGAGGTATGAACTTCACTTTAGGGAGATTTTTTCCTTTTGCTAGTGCTCTAGATAGAGCTGCCTAATAAATTGCAAAGACAGAGTGGCCCAGGGTGGCCCAGGGTAACTGCTATATATATATATGAATGCAATATCTGGAACAAATGTTGATTTTCAGTACCAGAACGTTATATTTATAAATGCACCTTTTTCCATAAAAATATGTTTGTTGGAATCCTCATAATATGTTGATGCTGTTTATCAGGGAAAGGCAGAGGGCGAGGAAAATTCAGGCAAGATGATGACGACGAAGGCGGAGGAAGACCCTCAGGCCCTAGCACACTCTTTGACTTTCTGGAGTCAAAAATGGGAGCTTTCTCTATTGATGGTAATTGGAATCTACTTTTTTTGTCTTGCATTTTCACCCTATAAGCTTTATTGAAGCCATGTAAGCAGGCACTGCATCGTATTTTCCAAGCAAAGTTTTCATGCATTGTCTTACACACAGAGCGTCGTCTCTGACACATGGGAGATCCAAACAGGTGGCAAATCTCAAATGATGACATTAGGCCAGTAAATATAGTTCTATTAGATTGCTTTTCCTAAGTCTCTGTCATTAGGGCTTGTTGGCGAGCTCTGATTGTCATATGGTCTACTAATGAAATAAAGGGGCTAAGATACTGAAACACATTGATTGTCTTTATAAGGGTGAAGGATAATGGTCTGCTTTTTGATTTATGTGGTCATGTTTTCATGCTCTGTTTAGCCAGTGGCATTAATTAGTGCTGAAATAACATTTAAATTGATGCCGTATTATGTTTAGAGGGGTGGCAAATGTCACGCTTTGGTATTTTTGACTATATGGTTAGTTAAATCCATAGGGGATTAATTGCTATTTCAGGTGTGACATTGTTTGTTTTCTCATATCACAGTTCACTACTATTTTTCCCCTTAATGGAGAAGCAAGATTGCATGTGTGGCATTATAGTGGCAGCTAAAACTACTATAGCAAGCCAAGTTCAGCAAAAAATGTGAAACTTCAGGTTCTTTTTGGCTCTTCTTTTAATTAACCCTCTAGAGTCAAAGAAACCGCCACCCCAGAAAACACAGGACCATCCTGGCAGGATGAGCTTTCCAATTCCTGACCACATCTCCCGAGACGCCTCCCAGCTTAAGCACAGTAGCCGCAATGAGGGGAGGCCACCGAGGAATGACAGGCCGCCTCGCTTCCAGAGGGACGGAGATTTTCCCAAGCCCGGTTCCACAGAAAGCACCCATCCATCTACCTCTCAGCCTCAAGCTCAGAAGTGGAAGGATGGAGACAGAGGTGGCAGAGGTGGATCTGATCGATGGAAGGATGAAAGACGAGATGTAAAGGGTGGACAGGTAAGCTCTACCTCTTCAGGGAACGTTAGGTCAAAGGAGCAACAGGGTCCTCCTGGAAACATCTACCAAGGGTCAAAAGACTATGGAGGGCCGCGGGTGTCCCAACAGATATCACGGGATGGGTGCTTGAAAGAACAACAGCAGACAGGAGGATCTGATCCACTTCCATTTAGGAAAAGCCAGGCAAATGGGCCAATAGGACTTAAAGCTTTGGAATCAGCTGTGAATGTCCCTGACCCTAAAAGCAGACCTGAACTACATAGCAGAAGGAAAGGCAAGTCAGAGAGACCCAATTCTGCCCACTTTGATCGTAATCAGGAGACAGTGGGCAACCTGAACTCTGTCCACATACCAGGGGGAAAAGACCCTACCATTATACAGGATATGGGTCAGCTCACTAAAGGAGGAGGTAATCCGAATGTGCGTCTCCAAAATGGCGATTCGGATCACAGACGAACTGGTCCCATCAAACCACCGTCTTCAGGTCCAACTCACAAGACCAGCAGCTTTCACAACTCTGCTCCCAAGAAGAGGTCGGGACCCGTCAAAAGTCACAGGGGGCCAGAGACAGGTCACACAGCAGAGACCTGTAGCCATGGAAACTGGAAACCTGGTGATCAGTGCCTTGCACTTTACTGGGAGGATAACAAGGTTAGTCACACTGATGTCTGATGGTTTTATTATCTGCAATTTAGAATTGAAATCAAGCAAATTTGATATTTTTCCCTGAGAGTGTAAAAAACAGACACAGCACAAGCTTACGTAAACACGCAATACTGCTGTGTTATTGAACACATTAGGAAGAGCTTTTGCTGTTTTACTAGCACCCATTAATCATGTTTAATAATGAATAATTATTCATCTTTGTCTAGGACCTAATTTTTATGTTTTAGCTCTCCATTCACGGAGGTTGCCTTCATTTAATTAGGTGTATAGTGCTTTACAAAAAGTCTAATTGTTGTGTGAGATGTACATGCACATTTCAGCAATCTGTGTTGGGGACAGTGGTTGACTCTGTATTCCCTGGTGACTCACAGCAACTCTTATAGACTGGATTTCTCCCTGGGCCAGCTAAAACTATTCATTCTAAAAGTCTCGGTGTGTTTAGTGCATATCTGACAAATGGATTTGTCCTTTTAAAACCCTTTCTAAACTGAAGTAAGGTAACGGCAGTCAGGTTGCCCTCCTGTAATTTGTAGTTGGACCTCAGAATGCCAGAGAACTTCCTGTTAATGTCGTAAAGAGAGCTATTTAAAAGCTGTAAATGGTTTGTTTATGCATGCTTTGCTTTTAAACTATGACACTTTGGTTTTTTTTAACTATTACTGACTTATTACATTGCTGAGTGTGTATCAAAGTAACAGTAAATCTTAATTACAGCTTTGTCTGTTCCATCACAATATTGTGACCTTTATTTTAAAGTCTTGAAATGCTCCATCTTTTTTTCGGTATCCTGCTGTGTGCAGTTCTACCGGGCCACAATTGACGCAGTACATTCCTCTGGCTCCACTGCTGTGGTCGTGTTCAGTGACTATGGCAACTGTGAGGAGGTCCTGCTTCACAATATCAAACCTCTGCACATGGACATGTGGGTAAGGACATTCTACACTATTGGGTCCCTTTCTGATACTTCATAAAAAAATAAACTTCTGTTTGGATTTTCAGAATTGTTTGAATGTTCAGCTTGAATACAACTGTAATTAATCATCTGGAAACCTGATGCCTTTTCAACAGGATGAGGACGATATTTACTATGAAAATTCTCTAGAATTTCGACGAGGTGGAGACGGGCAGCCCAGACGCTCTCGGCCGACACAACAGTATTATCAACCTCCCAGGGCAAGAGACTGACTTTTGGTGCGCATTTACACACGTACACACACAATATGGACAAAGGTATTGGGACACACCTCTTAAATATTGAATTCAGGGTGCCCTATTTTCTTTTAGTGAGGGTCTCTGACATTTTGCAGACCAAGACATTTTGAACAATGCCAAGCTTCAAACTTTGTGGACACAGTTTGGGGAAGAACTTTTTCTATTCTAGCATGACTGTGCCCCAGTGCACAAAGCGAGCTCCATAAAGACATGGCTGGATGAGTTCAGTGTGGAAGAACTTGACTGGCCTGACCTAACCCCCCTCCAACACCTTTGGGATGAACTGGATCAAAGATTGTGAGCCAGGCCTTCTGATCCAATATCAGTGCTTGACCTCATAAATTCTCTACCGAATGAATGAGCACAAATTTCCACAGAAACTTGTGGAAAGCCTTCTTAGAACAGTGGAAGCTGTTATAGCTGCATAGGGGAACCAACTTCAAATTAAGTTCTGTGTGTTTGAATGCAATGTCATTAAAGTATCCAGTCTGGGTAATGGTCAGGTGTCTCAATACTTGCGTCCATATAGTGTACACTTGTTCACGAACACAGAAGCCAAGAGAGAAAATTTAGTGTGCACAGGTAATCTTTCTGCAAATCCGTTGAATGTAAACAAACTAAAGATTCTTTGTATTACCAACATGTTTACAAACATTAAAACTTCGTTAAAGGAATCTGAAGGAATTTTTAATGGGCTAGGATTAATAATTAATAGGATTAATAACTAGTTTAATCAAATATAGGGCCATAAAATTCTTAAAAATAAACTCTGATTTCGAAAAAAAAAATTTTTATTTGAAGAGCAGCAGAAATCACATTTGTAGTAGTGATATGGAGATTCAGTGAGGATTGAAATCAAGAAAGCATTGGCTCTGACAACAGCAGTAACTACTCACCGCAGAGTGGTTTAGCTTCTGGCTTCCTGCTTCACCTGTTACTCAACTTTTCCCCCTTAGATCTTTCTTCTCTAAACTTCTGCCAGTGGAGCGTTAACTGGGACCTGTCCTGTGTTGTCTAAACCTGCTTGCAGATTAAATTCTCACACTCATACTAGTCACTGGACTGGGCTATGCATTTCTTTGCCTGAATTGAAATTAACATGTGATGTGTGGATCTTTTAACTAATGTTAAGCTAACACTAAAAACTAAAATCTGGCTTGCTGTGCTCAGAATACACCTTGTGGTCCTGTTTAATGGATCCAGCGCATCCCATTGAAAATGAATGACATCTGTTGTAGTGCATTGCTGCACCAGACCATTGGCAATGCACCATCTGTGAGGCCAGTTGGTAGTTTTTGCTGTTATGTGAACAGAGTGTATGGTTGCTTCTAATTTGGCAGAAGTCATTGACAAGCATTGAACATAAACAAAGTTCTTAGGCTGCCATTCAGTTAAAGCATTCAATGAAAGGCGTTTTTAATAAAACATAATTCCAATTGTAGCTATAGGTTGCAAATTGCAAGGTTTTGATTTAAAAACGATCGATCAGCCCTGCTTTAAATCATTTTCAACATCAAACTAAGTAGAAAAGTCAGTTTATAGGTCTCCCTTTACAATAAATGGACTTTTCTACTTAGTTTTGCGAAGCTAACACTGTGGCTACATTGAATATGATAGATGATGTAGGGCATGCACCATCAGATCTTGACGAACACCCTTGCAGAATCGTGTCTCCTGAACTGCAAGTCTGAAGCTCTAATTGGCTGTCACGCACTATGGTTGCCAGGCTTTTACATCATTATTCAAGCCTGCTTTAGTGGAGACACTAAGCGAGAGGTTCAGTCTGGCATTTCAAATAGTCCTGTTTTGACATCTCATTTACTACAGCCATTCATTTGACTTTATTTCCATATGTGCCGAAGATAATGCCTTGATTGTATATCGTATTCATGTGCTGATTATATTAGCAAGCAGGTGTGGCTAGATTTTATAGCACGACGAGCTTAACGGGATGGTGTGTTTGTTTGTTCCCTCAGGCCTCTTGTGCTGATGCTGACGACAAACTATCAGACGTGATTCAAAGCTAAGGCTCAAGATGAAAGTCGAGACACACACTCTAGCAGATGATCAACTCTGAAATCTCTCTCTCTCTCTGTCTCTCTCTCTCTGTGATGGAGAGGGAATGTACGAGGAGCAACTTGTAAGGGCTTGCTGCACAAGATGCATCGACCATATCTGAACACATTAACATGATAATGCAAAAGGCTGCTGTACGTAGTGATGGTTTGTACCATACTTGGTTATAATGATCATAAAAAAAATCTGCACCCGTGTTTTTTTTGCCCTCTGGACTTGCTGCATCCTTTATTTGCCAGCGTTACAGTGTGCGGTTTGTAAGCCTTGAATTAAGTATGTAGTTCAGTGGTAAACACTTCATTCTTAACCACGAAAGGGTTGCAGGTGGTGGTGTTTCCATACACTCCCAGGCTGAGCAGTGAACACCGGTTAATATTCAATAGGGTAGAAATTTGCTCCGTAGTGCAGCAGCTGCCATCTGTTGTGTACATCCTGGTTTTTGAAGGTTGAGTCATTTGTTCAGTTTGGTCCACTGTTTCTCACATAACTGGCTTTGCTGTTCCCTCTTGTAATGAATGACAGTTATCTGGGAACCTTACTGTAGCACTTATAGCATGAAGCACTGAAGGTGCATCGCCAGACAGTGTCTGGCAGCCGACAGCACACGCAGATAGGACTCAATAATGTTGATGGAGCCGCTCCTGTGCCCGTGTTATGTGTCATTTGTTATCAGCATGTGAGGCTTGTGCCGTTCCTGCAAGCTCATTTGTCGTAACTGGCCCCCAGTAAGCCGATCACATCCGCCTGAAACGTAGACCTTAGCGTGAGGACCGATCATGTTTCACTTTACAAAAAGCCATAGATGGTACATGCTTTCAATTGATTGAAGTTTTAGCATTAGAAAGGCAGAGCAGCTGTAGGGCCACACACACACACACAGCTTGAGATGTCTTTATTTTATCTTATTTTTTGTAGAGGATGGGCTGGATGGAGTGGTTATCCATGATAACGTCTGGTGTATGTTAATTCAACTCAGAAGTTGGCATGTATAAATTATATATGGACACCCTTCTTGAATAGATGAAAGTCGAATGGGCTTGATTGAGGAAGCGTAGCTCTATACTCCCACTCATCAGACAAAGACAAATTAGTCTTCGATAGTCCTGCCTCATCTAGCAGATCTAATCTAGAGACTCGAGGAGGGGTGGTGCTTCTGGAGAAAGTAAATGTACTTCTAAAAATAAAGCTGCCAAACAGGGTTTTTTTGGAACCATATAAGAATCACTTGCTTTTTAATGGATGATTTCAAAAAGGTTGGCAGAGTAAAGCTCATAACAGTAGCACACGTCACAAAACTACAAGTGTGTAACAGTCTAAAATCTTAAATAGATACACAATAGCAAAATTTAAGTTTCAGTGGGGGATAGAAGCCTTAGTGGGTAAAACACTTGCCTGTGAAACAGCTGAGCACAAAGTTGCGGGTTCAAACCTCCTCTTACTACCATTGTGACCTTGAACAAGACACTTAACACTCAGTGTCTCCGGGGGACAGTCCCTGTAACTAATGGCTGTAAGCTGCTCTGAATAAGGGCGTCTACCAAATGCCACATTATCTTTACAGGGTTGTGCTTCTTGGCTTTGCTAACAATCCACTGTGGAGTCGTTTTGCCTTGGACAGTGCTGTTCTCATGCCAGGCTGCAAGACTCTGTAAAGTGTTGGGCTGATGGAAAGGGAAACCTTGCCCTCTTCATCCTCCACAGGAAGAAAAGTTGCTGCTGGGCTTTCTGCATTTTTAACTTTCTCTACTGTGGTTCAAGTTAACAATCATTTCTATGGTTTTTCGAAAATATAAAGACCCTCCATATGATGTAAAGGCTCCACGGAAAATAAATGTCCAAGAAAAAGGCCATTTAGGCAAGTGAAGGCCTAACAAAGCTTACACATAGACATGGCACTGATCCAGGAAAGTAGAAGAAAGACTCCAATTTAATCCCGTAACAAATCAATACTGGAATAGCAGCCATTCATGCATGTCTTATTAGGTGTGTTTTTTTCTGCGAGGCAGTTCAGTAGTTTGAATCTGATGTGCTTCATTTATGCTCTCCACTTTAGTGAAGTTCTTCACTAAAAAATAGCTCATTTTAAAATACAGAAAAATCAGTACTACTCAATACTCAAAGGCATTGGAAAGGATCAAAGTGTCAAGCCACCTTTAACATGCTTTATTATCCATTAATTCCAATGAACATAAGGCACAATGGTAATAGTAGCTGATCTTTATTGGTTTTCTTTGGCTGTTCACTCTGCGGGGCAAATCTGCCTTAAGTCTATATTTAGGCTATAATATCTGATGTGCATGACCCACAACCAAAAAAAATCATAAAATCTGATCTGACTAGTCAAACTGAGTCACGTATCCGGAGATCAACATTTGAATCAGATTAGAAAAAAATGTAGAAATGTGGCTTGAATCCCATCAGATTCCTTGTGGCCTTTTGCCTATCAGAGACAATTTGTCCACTTTCAATCAGATTTGTTGAGAAATAAGATCTGAGCTGCCTGTCTGAACAAGCCCTTATAGACTTTGTTGACAGCAATTGCCTGTTTCAAACCTTTTAAACGTTCGTCTGGTGAACTGCAGTAATGGTGCTGTTGAGTCACATAAGCAGCAGCTGAGGCAGACGAGAAAACATCGGCGCTCAGTTTTACCCACTTCTGCTCTGATTCCAACAGATGCAATGCATGTGTTCGGGCCTAATACCTCTCATTAATTTCCCTGTTGGGGCTCCTCATGCCTCCTTATTATATTTCTCCATCTAAGAAGGCCAGCAGACTTTAAGTAGCATGTCTGCAGTTTAGAAATCCCACTAATAGTCTAAGTGATGCTAATACAGTATGCAAGTGTGATGCAAATCCTCCTTATTATGCACATTTTCTCCCTTCCCACATGGCCAGGCATAGTCTAGGGAGAGGTTTAAAGAGAACAAGTGGGAACCTGGTGACTGCTCTATTAAAACTCAAGCATTAAGTTGTGCACTGTAGTTTTAGCAGCAAACTGATCTGATGCATGACTCATTATACACAGTCAGCTCTCTGCAGGGAAGCTTTTAGACACATCTCTGTTCTTTAAGGACTCTTTCTGCATTTATTCTAAAATGTATTTTCTCCCCAAGGTCCACTTAGGCCATTTGTGTGACTTTATGCACCAAAACTATATCCAAAGAGCCAGACATTCTTGTATTTTAATGTGGGCTTGAGGAACAGTTCTCTAGATTTCCCTAAGGAATTTCAAAGACTCTCATTTTCAGTCCAGTGCCTGAACCTGGCCAGTTTCAGAGGAATGGTTTTGATAAGCCACACAGTGGCCTACATGTGAATCATTCAACTTAAGGCCTGAACCAGTGAAGAACCAGGAGCAGATGATTCCAGATGATCAGGCGGTGATCAGTATACTGGTGGTGC
>JBBPDB010000039.1:1984847-1998461 GCA_037974465.1 Brachypetersius altus | reverse complement strand
AGAAGGGGGTGGGACTGCCTGCTGTGATCTGCCCTCACCAACATGGAGGATTGCCTTAAATCTAAATATTAATTATGAAAAATATCTCGCACTCTAAATGTGAAACTTCACAGTTAGATGGGGTTCAGTGACCCCTTTTCAACGACCCCTCGAAAACCGTTATTAGCTGAAAACCTTTAATCTCGGACAAAAGTAATGGGACACCGGGGCGAGGTGAGCGGTTTTTGGGTCTTTGGAAAGAGTGCGGGATTTAAATAAATAATTCTATGAAATGAACATTGTTTAGTCACAGCACCCGAGTCTCGGGTCATTGAGGGCAAGCCTAAAGTCAAGTCACGAGTCTTTGTTTGTAAGTCCGAGTCTCAGACTCGAGTCCCCATCTCTGTCAAGCCCATGACCTCTCGGTCCAGAGGCAAGTAGCCTAACCACTAAGCCACCAGCACCCCCGCCAGCAGTGAGCCTGTTGTCAGAAACAGACCATTGATATAGGCCTAGAGAATGACTAACACAAAAATGCACAAGCTATTTCTAAACATAAACTGGCGAGGTGGTGCTCCAAGGTAAGGTGTCTCTGATAAAGTGGCCGTTTCCTTCAGCACAAATATCTGGCACCATCAAAACAACACCATTGCATGAGCACAGTTTGTACATATTTTAGTTTATCAGGTCTGCAACAAGCATTCTTTCTTATCGCCTCAGATAAGTGTTGAAGGTACATTAAGGAAGAATGTACGGACAGAGACTTGATAAGAGAGTTGGCATCTGCCTCCGCCTGACTTTCTTCACCGGTTCTGCAGAAAGCGAAGCCATGAATCACATGGAAATTTATGGAATAATTTTCACTAACCGCTTTGATAAATGTCATGGTGAAACGATACACAGTGTGTTTATGTGTTAAATAATTGCACTGCATTTAAAGTGATTTTTCATTACTGAAAATTACCTGCAATTATTTGTATTATGATAAGATCTGTATATTTGAGTATCTGTGAGGTTAGGAAAGAAAGAAAGAGCATCAAACATGTGAAAGCTCAAGGGCTTTTTTCTTCATAGACTGTGTTTTCATGTCTGTCAACATCTCCTCTCTCTCTCTCTCTCTCTCCCTCTCTCTCTCCCTTCAGTCCAGATTGCATGCTTGGTTCATCATTCTCACACACTGACCTTACTATAGGGCCCAGATGTGTCCAGATTAAAGCCACAGATTAAAAGTTCAAATGCCAAGATTTCGTGTACAGTGGACAGGTTGACTATAAAACAATACATATCAAAAGATCAGTTTGTACATGATCAAATGACCCGACTGGACCAAAAGTTATTTGGCAGACATGTACAGTAGCAATGAATATGAAGTGAAGCTTTGCAAAAAGAAGACAAATAAATAAACCATGTAACTGTCATGTTTGGTGTATATAATATTTTTTTTTAATAAGGCTGCCACATTTCTAATACAGGAGACGTCAAAGTGTAAATTAGCATGAAACTGGAAAAACGACCCACCCCCAACCAGAATCTGCTCGCACACTAAATTAACCTTTACTTAGTCACTAGGTGTTTATCAATAGTATATTTTAATACTTTTGCTGATTATACATTGCAGAGAACAGTTTAGTTACCCTGCAGCCAACTGTTACCCTCCCTGCACTAAAGTTCCTCTTGCTGCTGCTATTTGCACTTCAGGTGAACGTGTAAAAATCGGCTGTGACTTTTCTTTCATGTAGTCGGAGTTTTCGGACATGCTGGAGAATGAGAGACTACATGTAGCATTTTCTATCTATCATTATGATGCCTCTGTGCTATATATATATATATATTCCTTATGTATGTGAAGTGTGCAAAATATATGTTGACAATGCAAGTAAATATCTAATGTGATCATGTGACATGAAACAGTATACGTTTCTCCTGAGATCATTTTTTTTTTTTACCGAGATCTGATGGTTCTTTTTTTTTTAAATATAATGTACAGAATCCCCCAGGGTCTTATTTACATGTTTTTTTTCGAGTATTAATTCAAATATTTTCACACATTTTAGTTCTTGTGTAATTGAGTCTAACTGACAGACAAGTAAAAGATAGGTATGCTATTTTTTTTTTATTTTAAATGTGTGTAGAGGTCAACTAAAAAAACAAAAAGAGACTGAAGTGGCATGAAGAGCCACTGCATATTTTTTGCACTGCGGCTAATGCAACACTTTCGAACAGCTCAGGTTTTGAGGAGAACTGCCAATTCAACCTGTGCTGATGTGAAGAGAGAGAGGGCAGTCCAGCCCAGAGAAAGCCAGAATGAACGTGCTGTAATGGACTCCTGATTACAGGTGGCTGTGGCATCACAAGGTACCATTTTAATAGAAGAATTGTTTTATCTGTTAACAAAGGAACCAAGCTTTTCAGGGTGTTCATCTAAACCACAACATAGATAAAAATAATACAGTCTACAGACGATACAAAACACCTTTCTGTCCTGATGCATGATCATATTCATATTTACAGTGGTTACAGATGATTAAACTACAACTTTTCTGCTAAAGGAATACTTCAAACAAACATAATTTTGAGGAATTCCATTTTTTGTTGAGATTGCAGCTACGGTATGCTTCCCAGCCACATTATGTCTGCTTTATAATATTGTGTTGGTGACGGCTGTACATTGTGAGAAGTTTTTTTCAGTGTTTTCTATAGGACCTGCATCAATTAGACCCTTAAACTCTCCATTACTGTGTGTTAAAATCAACCAGATGTCGGAGGCCTTCTAGATATACGATTCCGACCTCTCATCCCGACCCCTTAATCATCCTAGGAGGTTTCCTAGAAGCTTTACGCTTCATCAGACTCAAAAATGAACTGATGATCTTAATCTCACAATCAGAATGCATGTAATCTTTATTAAGCCATCTTCTCCATCAGATCAAGCCCAGTTTTACGTACCCGTCCACTGGTTGTATACTGAAGGCCCGCGGTCCAGCCAAAACAACAGCTGCCTGATTTATACATGTGGAGGGATGACAAATGGCTCGAGGGAGGGCACGGACAACAATGGCCACCCTGTCTGTCTACTTAGACCACAGCATGAACAATGGTGGGAAGAAGTGGGTCAAGCCGGTGGCTCGCGGCGCCTCGGATTCGTGGGTTGAATCACAGCCCTGGAGGGGTTACTTTACTTGAAAGGGGATTTCTAAACTGTTTCCTATGGTTTCTATGAGAGGAATGGCGCTGCGTGCTCAGACAGAGGATTAACTGGGTTCATAATGGAGGTACAGGGATGGAAATAATGCCAGCCTCTGAACAGAAAAGGATACCCATGAGCTGTCGTTATCCCAGCCAAAGAAAGAATACGGTGACATTACATTAGCGGGTTTAATCACACTTCTCTAAGAATCTAAGCACCACACACACTCTCTCTCTCTCTCTCTCTCTCTCTCTCTCTCTCTCGCTCTCTCTGCAGCTTTTCTCCTCTCCATTTTCTGTATATTTAGTATTTTATTTATGAATTTTGCAGAGGATATAAAGTGCGTTAAAGTGGGCAGAAAGTGAAAGGCAGAGTGGCATAATCACACGACATGAGCTGCAGGGTTTTGCCAGCGTCCCATTCTGTGCTGATCCACGGCTTAGTAAGAAACGCTGGCAAAACCCTGCAGTTTTGTGCTTGGATAAATCAGAGGGAATGCATGTTAATGGGTCTTTGGTATCTTACTGATTAAACTGATATGTCTTTTTACACTTTTCTTAGTAGTTGTCATGGCCAAACACACTGGGGTGCACATTTGGTCAAGTTTGTGTGTGTTTAGTGCAGGATGCTCAGAATACAGTAATGTTAACGTTAAACTACAGGTGAACAATATAGGGATGGGATTTTAGACATCACACCCCCCCCCCCCCTCAATTTTGCACTAGTGTCAAACCTGTTGGTCTTATTCGTCTAACTGGTCTTTATGACCAAACACATTGGATTTACTAAACTTTGTGACTAAACATTGGGTTTATTCTTCTTTGTGACCAAACACATTGGATTTCTTAGTCTTTGTGACTAAACTTATTGAACTGCATTTATTAGTCTTTGTAGCCAAACACATTGGATTTTTTGGACTTTGTGTCAAAACACATTAGATTCACTGGTCTTTATGATAAATCACAACATGAGCAGCCAAATAATGTTCTGTCTAATCTTGAACTGACCTAAAACACTCCAAGTTTTAATTCTGAATCTGACCCAAGTTCAATAAATGATTGTCTGAAATGGAACCAAACCAAGTATCTCTGCACTTAATGTGCCAAATAAAACCTGACAGGGTAGTGCTGTTTACATCACCACCTAGCAACAGATATAACCAGCATCAAGCGGATGATTAAATTAAGGATCTTAATTTAAGGCTTAATTCTGCTGATTCATTTATTTATGAGGCAGCACTTTTTAAGCATCCATTTCTCACGAACATGGGCCTCATCAGTGCAGAATTCTGTCAGCAACTTGAGTGTATGTTGCTCCAGCAGGCCAGAATAAACACTGCTGTACCCTGATAAAACAAAGTAAGGGTGAAAAGTGCACTGGAGAAATCTGATTTTACCGAACCCGGTGTGAGCAGTCCAGTCCCATTGGGTTCAGACAAATATGGTCATACTGACAGCTTAATGCCTCACACTATATTAACCTCATTAACTGACTTCCCTCTGTCTGAAGAAAGTGATAATGTCCGGACCTATCTGAGTCACCATTTCTGATTAGTTGTGGAGCTTGCGATAATACAGTTTGAATGAATCAACCCTCATGACTGCTTGAATGAGTCTGTAAACAATTTTAACACACTCTATCCATCATGCTTCACAGTTCGGTTAACGCTGATCGAAAAAGTGGCCTAATCTGCAGAGCTAGATTAGCTGCGGAGCTCATATTTACGCGCAAAGAGTAACAATGACTCTCTTGGTGAGGCAAAAGACGGGTATAGCCCCTCTCACAAAGGCCTGACTGAACAGCGAAAGGCAGCTGGAGGCCCAGCAAAGAGCGACTGTGCACACACTGCTCTCTAAAGCCCGACGGCGGCTAGTTAGCCCGCTTTTTCATTTACGATGAGAGGAGGAGGCTGACAGGGGTGAGAGAGTGAGAGAGAGAGAGAGAGGACGCGAGAAAAGAAATAAGTAACATAATCCGCCAGCGGAATCAAAGGCCTTGGATTAGATTATTTTCTGTTGCATCACAGGCCCGAAAGACCTATTAGATCAAAGGCTGAGATTTTGGGGGAGAGGCGAATAATAACTGAATGCATTATTGAAGGGCTGGAACTGGAGTGAGAAGATGGAAGCGGATTTGGTGTCATAACGGCGCGGCGGGGGGATGTTGGTGCACCGTAACCCAAGCCGCAGCAAGCACTGTGGCAGCATTTGTTTGAATTCAAGGCATGGCAAAGAACAATAAGGCCAATCTGGAAATGGGATCAGGCCATGACTGATAGTAATTACTTGCTGTCTACGGCATTAATAATTTAACGTAATTTCAGATCCAGCACTTTCCAAAGGGAGTGAATGGGCCCACATACACATGCATGCACGTACCTGTATGTACACACACACACACGCTCATACGTGTGCACACATCACAGAGCCTTCCATATCTCAATGGGAGCCAGTAGCTCCATGGAACTGAAATCTGCTTAGCTAGGGAGCCCAGTTGTCAAATGAATGGTTAACAGCTTTTTGGGGGCTGAACTGAAAATGAAATAATAACAAACATGCAATTTCCTGCATTTGCACCAAGAAATACATCAAGAACTTTGGAGAATGTTTGTTCAGATCAACTCCCCCAATCCCTAGCCACCCGCTCCGCAGTAGACGATACTGCATGGAGGGTAATTGTGGAGCCTTGGCGTTACAAGCAATTTCCTGTGTCCTCTTGCGAAGGTGGACAGGGTAAACAGAGGGTCAAACGCGATGCCAGGATGCCAGGCTGGTGTCAATGACCTGGAAGTAAGTACAGTGTCTCGTGTGATCAAATGAGGGAAAAATGTAAACACACTGACAGGACTTTATCAGAGCCATCAGGTTTATTGCTTAAGCGCAGGCAACCGCTGATCTTAGAACAAGTCCATCAGACCAACCTTTCAGCTTTTGCACTTTGCATGTTTGTGTAGTGACAAAGCAATATAGCTGTAAGTCTAGATTCAATGGGATATTGCTCTCAATAAACAATATAGGAGATATTAGTCCAAAAAAACACTAGTGACCTTTGTTCTGGTACATTTTATTAAAATAATAGCAATAATGAAATATCACTATAAAGTGGGTGGATGTATTTAAAATGAAGCAAGCAGCAGGACACATTCTTACAAATCAGCTTACACTTCAGAAATAAAACCGTCCAATCTGATCAACTGAGGCTTTCTAGTTAGCCTGCTATCTTTAGTTTCAGGGAAAAACAGCATATTTTCGTAGCTCAAAACCAGTGAAGCTCCCAAGGACAACATAGAAGTTCATTCCTCTGACAGGGAAGCAAATCTGATTGAGTTAAGCCCCTGGCTTTTAAATGACTTATTAATCTTAATGGGCATATGTCCCACGATTTTTGTATTTTACCCTCCACACTCCCACGCCATGACATTGGTGTGGTTTTACGTAGCAAAACAGTACGTTCGCTTTTCCCTGACCATGTTCCAACTTCTCTTCAGCCCTTAGAATTAAACAATTAAACAGGCTCTTTTTCCTCCATCCTGATTGGCTGCTCTGCCTCTTTCCAAAAGCAGCCCAGACTGAAATACTGAAATAGGAGCTCATATGTAAATATGTAGTATTTTGTGACATCACAAAAACAATGATTTATATACTTTCTGTTTTGCAGCTTAGTTTGAACTGAATAAACTGTAAAGTCAACAGTACATTACTATCTCATTAAACAACAGCGTGTGGAAAATCCGGTTTTCCATGACATTGGCCCTTTAAGGGGTATTATTGAGTAACCAAAAGGAATTTTTCAGTAAGTAATAGGAAACTTATGCATATGTTATGCACTTACGAGAAGGAGGAACTTGAGGGTTAAAAGGGGTTTGATGTGATTTTGCTACGGCCATGCAAATGTATTGTTCTGGTTGTTACACAGCTTTGTGTGACTGCGTTACCCGACAGTGCATTTGCAATGAATTTGTGTGCATGCGTGGAGTTCACACCATGACATTTGGTTATAAAATGTGCAACACTGGGCAGAACACCACAGCAGAAAGTCGATGGTTATCTGCAGGCCGGCACTGACAGCTTTGCATCGAATGTCATTAGTCATTCAAAGCAATGTGTAGCATGTATAGGCAAATCAAGGCACAGTGCCAATGTCAAAATAACATCATGTACTACTTAGGCGGAATGGAGATGATTACTGAAGGTAACCAGCAGTGGTAATTCAAGCACTAGCAGGCCAGCCGTCAGAAGATCTGAAGGGCCATTTATGGTTCACAGTACACCCACACCGAGTCGCCAGTGGAGAGGCGCTCCAGTCTATTTTATTAATCAGCGGCTGAGTTTGTTGTTGCATGTACAGCGACCCTTCATCATAGCCGTGTGCCTAATCAGGCGGTGTTACTGCAGGCTAGCTTTTCTGTTTGTGTTGGTCACTGCTGAACAGTTGCAGAGGACTCGGAGTGGGGGTGGGGGCGGGGGGAGAGTGTAAGGGTCTGGCCAGGTGGGAGAGTGAGCCGGACGGCCAATTGGACGACAGCTCACACACACATAAGCACGTGCGTGGTCATGACTGATTACTGCCCTGGAAAACTCAACACCCGAAATTGGGATTAAAAATGGCCCTTTCTTACGCAGAGTAGAACTGGCCTTTTTAAAAATCTGCATCAGTGTTGTATTTCCCCTCAGTGTGAGAAACAGAATCACTCGCCCTTTCTCACGTTATGTTTTTACTTCCTGACGTCAACGACGCTTGGTAAATACCCCTATGCTCGAGTACAGCAGTGACAGTTACAAAACACAGTGACACGGAATCTTCTCACAAACTTGGTTGTGGGGAACGCAAAGGACAAAGCAGTTTTAATAATGTATTATTCTAATCTCATTTAACGTATTCTGTTGGCTAATGTTTTTCTAATGATGGATGGTCACGGACCATGGAGCAAAATAACAGAGTAGTTTAGTTTAATATTCTTATAAAGTGGATTCATCTGATTCTGATTCAGAACCATGTTTGAAAATTTGTTACAACTTCAATACAGTATCAAAACAATAAACGTGGTGAAGAGAAGTTTTTTACCATTCCCACTCAACTGGATGATATTTGCTAATGATGGATGGCCACTGAGAATGGGACAAAATAACACAGAATCCTTTACTTTAATAATAATGGCTCCTTATTCTGAGGCATGTTGGAAAAATTCAAAATTCAATTTCAATACAGTAAACAGTGTAAACAATGTTCTGAATGTAAGTAACTGTAATGATGAAATGCCCCTAAGGCCTTAGAAGCTAATCTAAAACACCTTGTATATACAATATACACTTATTCCCATAGTGCATCCAGGTGCCATCTCTTCTCCAGGTAGGTGAAATACCTGGCTGTCCACACGATGTGAAAAAAATGCTCCATTGCTTCATGGTCTAATTTTGAGGCTCAGATGTCCTTTGTATGTGCTTTTGAAGGTGTACAGGTTTCACCATGGGCTCTCTGACTGGTCTGTTGCTACGCAGCACAAAACACAGCAAGCTGTGATGTGCTGTGTGTCCTTTCAAGCATAAACAACAGTATTTTTTTACAGCAACTCTTCTGTTGAGTTGGACCATACTGGCTTGCCTTCACTACCCACATGTATCAGTGAGCCTTGGAGGCACATGACCTTGTGGCTGGTTAACATGTTGTCCTTCTTTGGACCACTTTGGTAGGTACTAAGCACTGCATTCTAACATGTTGTTTTGAAGATGCTCTGACCCACATGTCTAGGATGGTCAAAGTTGCTTAGATCCTAATACTTGCCCATTTCCCTCCTTTCAACCAGAGTGTGAGTTGGCCCACCATATTTGGGGGGTACTGCCTTTTTTAACAACAAAAAAATGTTAAAAACACCCCCCCAACCTGCATTTTTTGTCTCTTTGAGGGGGTCTGGGTCTTGATCGGGGTGTACAGTACTCCCCCAGTCCCTCCCGTAATTCGAACCATGCTTCCAACACATCAACCTCAAGAACGACCTAATATATTTCACCTTTTGCAGGTTTCATTGTAATAACATAATCATTGTTATTCATCCTTCAGGCATGTTTATGTTATGGCTGATTGGTGCATTGTTACTTCTATTGTAACAATGGCAGATTTTTTGTGCTGTTCATGGAATAATCATTGATCGCTGTGTTGCTCGGCAACCCTAGTCTACTGTTGCAGAATTAATTGCAAAAAAGCTTTCTCCATAAAGTGAAGGCAACATGCCTTGGAACAAACAAAAAACTGAATCATTAGACTATGAGATTTTTAAAAAAAATTCTTGTAATTTAGACACCTTAACCGGGCCACCTGGAGGGTGGCACTAAACGTGTAAGAGCACATTCAACAGTAACAGCAACTTATTTCTTTAGCAAATAATGTTTCACAGACTAACTCTAGTGTTAGCTTTGAGTTAGATCTGTGTTAGCCCATTTGAAAGAGCAGCTTCCCCATAATTCTGACACGAAAGCCTTCCTCTTTAACACTCAGGGTCCAGAATTTTGTCAAATTGCTTAATGAATTATTACAACTTCAGTCCTAATTTGTTGCTGTTTAAAAAAACCTTTAGCCATAATATCATGAGAGACGCATTCATCAATAACTTTGGGATTTCCACTTACGAAGGCATGAAACGTGCCAAAAATATGTCGGCTGTCTGTAAGCAGCTGTAATTTCATACATGATGGCTGGAGGCACTACAAACGGCAGATTCGGGTTAGCAAGCCTGCATCAACATGCAATGAAGACATGGTAAGATGGATGACTGCGAACGTCATCTGGAACCTGTCAGAAAAAGCAATTTCTACAATTTGTGTTGGAAAATGGACTTGAACTTGACCGCGCTATGAACAGTCCCAGTGGATGCAAATGCAAGCTGCTAGCACTGAGTCTCCGGGGAGATCTAAACACATGTTGCTGGTGTGCATTGTAAGCAGCTTAGCCACTGAACCTGACCCCAGCCACTGGGCCACACTCACAACCTGCGCTCCCTCCGCAGGCAGTCACATTATCTCTCCTCCAGCTTGTGGGGGGGGTTAGTAATGTCTGCACGCCAATGTGTACGAATGAGTGCGTGCTAGTGACAGAAACAGCAAAATGATACCTTGCCGGTTTTAGGAAGAATGGAGCTGTTGAGTGGCTGGCCGAGCCAAACAACGGCATTCCACAGCTGACATGAAGCTAAAGACACACTCCAGCTCTGACCTCTGCGCTTGAAAGAAACACATGAGAAGAAGCTATCAGATATTTCCTTTTGAAAAAGACCCTGCCAGCTGAGGTCAAAATCAGTCACACTCAAGGACACACTACACTGAAATACCTAAAGCATTCAGTGTAACCCATTCAATCTGATACATTTGCACAATATTCCAAACAAATAGAATATTTTAAAGTTTAATTTTACAACCCTCCACTTACCCCAGACAGAGTCTATTAGGCAAGCCGTGTTAGGAACTCAAATTTAGTTTCTTTAATCTGGAGCAGTTAAGGCTAACATTGCTAACAAACACTAGTTTCAGGACACAAAACATCATCACAACATTCACCTCTTTTGAACAACCCTGTGGCTGGTATTCACAAAACTGCTAGCGGACTGATCTTAGATCAGATTTATGATGGTCATTGTCACATAACCGATTCTATTTATCAGCACTCCCACTCCTCCTATTCCTACAGTGTCATACTGTGTTTTAAACCACACCAGCGAGTCTGTGTCACCTTAATGAAAATCTGAACGAGATTTAAACAGGTTGACAAGCTTTTCAGTGATGTAATATTATGGAAACACTTTGGGATATTCGGGTGACTGTTGGCTGTTTGTTAACAATGTTAGCCTTCCAGCTCCTGCACTAAATTAACAAATCAAAATGTGTCATCTCTTCGTAAAAATGTGTGCAAGTTAAATATTTTGCCAATATTCAGCACAATGCCTGCTGAATTATAATCATTATTGCCATATAACAATACTGGTCCTGATATTGTAAAATTTAAGACGTAATATCAACATATGAAAATCATTCAGCACAGGTGCTATAATTGCTACCGGAGTTTGTCTTCAAGCCAATATATTTTGTCTTCAGGCCTTGGGCAGGTTCCTGTGTCAGTAAATTGTATGCCTTGGCAGAGGAGGTAGAACCCTGTCGCTCAACAAAGAGAGTTGACATAACAAAATATGCCTACCGATCCGCTGGGAACAAAGCTGCTGCTTCTGTTCCCATTAGAACCTTTTCCGTGTGACTAAAGAAATCATGTCTCCAATCTTTCCAGTGAATGTAAACAGTGACAGAGTGAGTATTGCGTGTCATCAGCGAGTGAGGACATCAGGTTGGATAGAAAGCAGCGCAAACTCTGATCTTTAGCACACCCTTATCAGTCAACTGGACTCGTGGACAGATGCAATGATAAAATCTGCAGAATCAGATAACGCACTGTCATGTTGTGGCTTCAGCTGGAAATGTTTGGGTGTTTTTTAGGTAGAATTGTAGTAACTATCCACGTGGTGCATCTAAAGGCTTGACATTGCTCAGACTGGGGACAGTTAAAAAGAAAAACCAACATAAAGTGTCTTAACAAAAGGTCTGATCAACAAAACAGCTTCAGTGTGTCTATGAATGGTTTTGGTTTTTCAAAATGTATTCCCTCAGTTGGTGTTTTGATGATGGTGGACAGCACTGTTTAACAAGGTCCAACATTTCCATTGAGGATATGGGAACTGTGTAGACCACAGCATACTGTATGACACATCATTTTTTATACTCGTCAAACAATTCCTTGATCCATCATACCCACCCCTCGAGACCACTCCCATCAGAATAGAACTGTTTCAGCATAGAATTACAGTATGATAATGGGGCTAACAAAATTATGCAGCACACTGCATAAGAAAGCGATGGACGCCTTTCGGGCATTCAGGCCTGGTCTCTTGGTGTGCATCATAAACACACTCACACACACACACACACACACACACACACACACCTATACTGGTTTTTGTGGTATAGCAGGACACTGAGCGCCAAACAAGTTCTATGGTGGTTTAAGGGGACACCCCTTTCCCAATGCCCTACAGAGATGATAAAACTATCAAAAATTTTGTTTTAGTCTGCAGATGAAGAATCTCACTTTGAATTCCCTATACACACAATAGAACAGATAATATGACAACCTGATATTTTGGTGGTACTCAGGGACAGCCACGCCCCTCCTGAAATGTTCCCGCCCATTACATAATTGGGGTTTGTAGGGTCCTACCAATTTATAAGGACACTCAGTTTACAATACACAAATCATGTCAAATCCCTGGATTACAGAGACCAATGTGTTTTACAGGGACTTACATACACAACACACAAACATGACACTATGCTGCATTAACAAGACCAAGGTGAATAAAGAGTGCCTGATCTGATTAGTTCTGATACACAACAGAACTAATAAGACAAAAGACACCAGTGTCTATGAGTTTTAGAAGCAATTTAATTTCACTTTAAATAACAACAAAATTATTTCCCCCCCCTTTCAGTTTAGCATGTTTTATTAGCATGGCATGCCATTTTAGGGAGAAAATTGACATCAACAACTTCAAAACATGAACAATAAAACACTTAAAAATACATTAAAAATACATTAAATTAAAGAAAAATGAATGTTTTGCCATTATTAAAATGGCAAGAATGTAAACCCGATGGTCACTCTGTCAGAGCTCCAGAGGTCCTCTGTGGAGAGAGAGGAGAACCTTCCAGAAGGACAACCATCTCTGCACCGATCCATGAATCAGGCCTGTATGGTAGAGTGGCCAGGCGGAAGCCACTGCTTAGTAAAGGGCACATGGCCGCCCGCCTGGAGTTTGCCAAAAGGCACTTGAAGGACTCACAGACCGTGAGAAACAAAATTCTCTGGTCTGATGATTGAACTCTACAGTGAAGCATGGTGGTGGCAGCATCATGCTGTGGGGATGGTTTTCAGTGGCAGGAAATGGGAGACTAGTCAGGGTAAAGGGAAAGATGACTGCAGCAATGTACAGAGACCTCCTGGATGAAAACCTGCTCCAGAGCGCTCCTGGCCTCAGACTGGGCGATGGATCATCTTTCAGTAGAACAACGACCCTAAGCACACAGCCAAGATATCAAAGGAGTGGCTTCAGGACATCTCTGTGAACAGCCCAGTCAGAGCCCAGACATGAGTCCAATTGAACATCTCTGGAGAGATCTTAAAATGGCTGTGCACCGATGCTTCCCATCCAACCTGATGGAGCTGGAGAGCTGCTACAAAGAGGAAAGGGTGGAACTGGCCAAGGATAGGTGGCCAAGCTTGTGGCATCATATTAAAAAAGACTTGAGGCTGTAATTGCTGCCAGAGGTGCATCGACAAAGTATTGAGCAACTACTACAGAACCCTCCCTGTGGCCTCTACTGCAGAACATTCACTGGCTCCCTGTGGCCTCTACT
>JBBPDB010000039.1:1908290-1937949 GCA_037974465.1 Brachypetersius altus | reverse complement strand
ACACACACACACACACACACACACACACACACACACACACACACACACACACACACACACACACACATGCACACACACACACAGTCACCTCTTGAGGCAATTTAGCATCTCCAGTTCACTTGATGTGTGTGAATTTGGACTGTGGGGCATATTGTGGCATAATATGTAATATAATGTTGTAATATTGCTTCTACCAACCATCCCCACCTTTATTTACACAAACCACTCACTACACAAAGCTTCTGACTGATTTGTGGAAAACTGTGCACATATGTGACCTATAGTTCTGCACAAAAGCAAAAATAATATTAAGACCTATTTAGATGAATAAAAGTAACCTTACACAGTAAATAGTAATGTTATGTGCAGTATATCACTGATCACTGTATTACTCCTCACCAACTCACAAAATACCAACTACTTTTTTAAACAAACAAAATAAATCACGATTCTTTTTACTGCTTTCCTTTTAATGCAACTTTGATCGCAGACACACATTATCACAAAAATGGCTTTAAACAACATGCACAGGTGCCTAGGGTTTTCACACAGTTCTGTATATTGAGTGTGTAACTTTTTTAGTGTGGGCAGTAAAACCAGTACTGCTCATTCAGTTTATGTCTCGAATGTTCATTGACTGAACAGGGATCAGCATCATGAGTGAGTGTGAAAGCCAAACCGTGTAGTCTGGCTCCAGTTCTAAGGTAGTAGCGAGACTGTATTAGCATAATTAGCACGCCACGTATGGGCAAGCGAGCGTGATTTGTCGGCTGACTCTGGTGAGAGTCTGAGCGAAACGATAATCTGGCGTGAGTCGAATCAAGCGATAAGAATAGCAACGCTCCCTGGAGGGCTAACAAAGCCTGATAAAAGCATGCTGTGTCTTCAGGCCAATTCTAGCGAGTCCTGCTTTGACAGATTGAGAAACTGAAGAGGGAATCAAATGTTGTTACTTCTGGCTGGCTGGCTGCCACTCTCTGCCAGACTTTGGCCCAAACTTCAGAGCTCTGATATGGCCAAACTTAAAAACCGGTGCCTCTTTTGCTTTACTAATTGGTACATTCCTAAAGGGGATTTAAAAAATGCAAATAGAGCCATTTCATTTGCTATCCATACTTGCATATCCTATGTATTATGCTGATATTGGTAAAACAGTAGTAAGAAATCTGAGTGTTCTTTGGGAATTGTTTGCCTTTTGCATGGTCTCATTTACCAAAATTTTCTGAGAAAAAAAAATCCTTGGGCAGTGCATTCCTGTGACACTTTTAGCGACATTAAACTATTTAGACTTCTGGTTCCCATTAAATGTGTAAAATGACACACTGTCGTAAAGAATTGAAAATGTATGCACATTTATTATTGAAAATGACTGTGATTTCCCTGAACGTTTCTTAGCTTGGATTAACATTTCAAGGAAAACCTTAATTTTAGAGACATTCCTTAACATTCCTCAATTTTTGTAAAATGTATTTTTATATGTAAAAACTGTTCGTTACTGAACCATGCATTCAAATGTTTTACAAACATGGTTCTTTTATAATAGTTCTCTACAGAACCCTTTCCGGAACCTTCTCTTTCCTAATATAGCAGTTCCTTGGCATTAACAGCTCCTTGGCATTAAAAGCAGCCTCGGCACAGAAGCCTGCAGTGGAGCCTCCAGTCAAATCTGCACAAGTGTTTGCACCCATTCATAAATATCAAAGCTCGGTCTGAGGGAGCAGTCAGACATGAGAGAAAAGAGGTGGAGAGGAAGGGAAGAGGGAGGTGGAGAAGAGGGAGGCGGTCCACTGCTGATAAAGCTGCTAGGAGAAGCGGGTGGTGAAGATGGGGGTGAGACATTTTGTACGTTTGTGTTTAGCTGTGCTTCTCTATAGTCTTCATGCAGGATACCTCTACTTTCATTTCTAAAGTCCTTCACACTGAACCCTTGCTAACCCAGTTTCTACCACATGGGACTCCCTGAGAAGGCCCAGTTCACCCAGAGGCAAGAGAGGGAAAAAGGGAATACTTCGTCATGGTCATTTACTGCTCTGTTTCTCCTCATCGGGCCATCACTAGCTCCGGGACAAATACAGCTTTGATGAGCTTTGTTCGACACGAAAAGGCCTCAAATGCTGCTAAGCCTTAATCATCTCCACAAAACATCTCTGTAATATATCACAACCTCCCTGCCCTTCACATTTCCTGACGAATTAACCAGTTAAAATGGTCCAAAAGTGACTGGACCAGTATTCACATTTTTCCCCTCTTCCATCTCTGCATTATCACGACTGTAAAGTTACCATTTCAGAGATGGATGACTGCGCCATTACAGCTATTTCAGTTGTTCAGTGATGAGCTTATAAGTGCAACTGTTCTGTTATGTCATCTAGCCGAATGCAAATGTTTAAACACCCTGGTCCAAAAAAAAAATGAATGAAAGTAAATATGACCTTAAGCATGTCGCATTTAGCTATTTTTAGTGCACAATTTCTATTTATTTTCTTAAATATTATACAAATAGAAAATGGGACTTACAATGTTTAACTGTTGCACATCCCATATTTTATTCCTTACCAATATGAAAAATCTGACCAAAAAACTGTAACTGTGCACTCAGCATGAAGAAGTACGTTCTCTGTCTGTTGTAAAAACCAATATCAGTAACTAAAACCAGACACTTGGGTGCATTCTATCACAATAAATAGGGCGGAGATAAGGGTCTTATGAAATGGACACACTGAAACAGGACTGTTTTTCTTGAGGAGCTTATACATTCTAGTTGTGTGAGGATTTATTTATTTTAGGGCTTTCAGACCTTTGCAGTCAACCCATTCATCCATCCATCTATAAATCTAGTCTTTTCCAACAATAGCAAATCCAGTTAACCTCAGCACTGGCCTTTGAAACACTTTTGTCCTGTAGACCTGGACAATATTTACATGCGTGTGAGTGTGAGGCCAAGGCCTGGGCTTTTAAGACTAATTATGCACTACTAAAGCTCAGGATCATTGATCCGTCTCTACCCGTATTAAGAGCTGCCTGTCTTGTTAACCCATAGAATCATCCGCTCCATTGCCCTGATATCCCCCCATCATCGGGCAATCCATCCCTGGCACTCCACCAATCAGATGCTGAATAAATCACTGGGGCTATTTCAAGATTACACACAATATCTTTATGTAAATAATCTAAAACAAAAGGGCTAAAACGCACAAAAGCTTGTTTGGTGGCTACTTTTGTTTTTAGAACCTACATGCTTTTGTATGCTATATCCTATGTTTATATTTGTGATGTATTTTGTATTCCTCTGCAATGCTAAGCTAAGTTCAAGGAAAACATCTTATAAACATCCTAAAAGAGTGAAATTTTTAAAGTTAACTAAACTTAATTTATCCAAATTGACGTGAGTCTGTCTGAACCGAATGGAACTGAACTGACTTGTACCGAGTAAATTCAAGTGAATTAATTTGAACTGAATGGAACTGAACCATCTTTAACGAAACCGAACTAAAAATGAGTCAGAACCAAACTAAGTTAAAATAAAGTGCGCTGAAATTACAAGAACAAGACTGAAATGAACATTTTCTAAGAGGAACTGAATAAAAAAGCAGTGGTAGCTGAATTGAACCTAATTAATCTGAACTCGATTTGACCCGAACTTAACAGGACTGTAGTGTAATCTTCTATCCAAGGTTAAAAACGGTTAGCTGATGTTTTTATCCAAAGTGACTTTCATTCTCTAACTACAGGGGGCAGTCTCCCTGGAGCAACTTAGGGTTATGGGTCTTGCTTAGGGACCCAGTGGTGGTGCTCAAGGTAGGATTCGAACCCATGACCTCTTGGTCCGGAGGCAAGTATCCTACCCGCTGAGCTACCTCCACCTATTCTATTCCAGCATGACTGTGTCCCAATGCACAAATCAAGCTCTATTAAGACTTGGCTGGATGAGTTTGGTGTGGATGAACTTGACTGGCTCGCATAGAGTCCTGACCTCAACCCCATTCAGCACCTTGGGGATGAACTGGAACGGAGACTGCAAGCCGGACCTTCTCATCCAACATCAGTGCCGGACCTCATACATGCTCTACAGAATGAACGGACACAAATTCCCCACAGAAACTCCAAAATCTTTTGGAAAGCCTTCCAAGAAGAGTGAAAGGTGAGACCAGCTCTATACCTATGTATTAGAATGCAGTGTCATTAGGTCCTTGTTGGCATCCCAATACTTTTGCCCATATAGTGTGTGAAGTGAGCTGTCTATAATAAAACAGCAGTAGTTGCTGAATTGAACACAATTAATCTGAACTTGATTTGACCTGAACTGAGCAGGGCTGAAGTAACCGAAACTGAACAGGATCGAAAATGAAATGAATGGATGTAAACGGATCTGAACTGAACTGAATCAGAAGTAGATGGGTTTGGCTGGAACTACAGGCACCTAAGTGATTCTTACCTAATGATATCGTCGTTGTGTCCCAAATAAAACTTCTGGCTGTGCTCTCTGGTGTTGTAGACGACGCCCACCCCGGCCACGAAGTACACGATCTCCTTGCCCGCCGTGTAGAAGAGGTTGTTGCGGCACTGGTGGCCACGGTATCCGTGGATCCACTCGAGCCGGAGCTGGCAGCGTGGAGCCGTCTTATCCGCCATGCTCTCCCGCTTCCAGCATCAGCTCCGAGCCTGCAGCATGGAGCACCAGCCGGAGAGGAGCCCAGACTCTGAGGAAACCTCTGCTCCAGCCCAGGTCCTCCTGAAGAACGGATGGGCGTGTTCTTCTGAAGGAAAAATCTGTTAGACAGCTAGGAGCAGAGCGCAGAGGTCTTCAGATGAAACACCACATACAGGTTGATACCTTGGCTCTAAAGAATCCACCGTGCAGCCACTTCTAGTCTCTGGTGGATCATCAAGAGCTCATGGGACGCCCCGAGCCTGGACGGACCTCACAGGCGACGAGGAGATCCAGGAAAGCCCGTAATAAACGACCTGAACGCATCCAGGTTCCAGCGGCTCTTGAACGCAGCGTCGCCTCCTCCCCCAGTCACAGACCACTGTCCCTTCAGCACCATGCCAGAAATTGATTAATAAATAATAAAGATAATTAATTAATTAACTTCGCCTCACCTCGTGATGCTGAAATCTACTCAAAGAGCAGATCATATTTTTTAAAAAAATGATAGGCACAAAGCCGTGGCTGTACTGGGGATTAAGAATCGCTACATACGAATTCAGCGTAGCGAGGGTGACTCAGACTGGGTCCGTGCTGCAGGGTTTGGCGTAGGATTATGAGGAATACGGGCTCCGGCTCGGAGTCCCCACTCCAGTTTGGTTACCACGACGCCTTGTGGCCCGTGGGTGATGATGCTGGCACGCACGGAAGGCTACACAACCGCAAAGGATTACGGATGTTGTAGTCCGTGTAAGAGTGGATAGCCGTGGAGCTGAGAGCCAGAAAAACTACAAGTGTTGGAGCTGTCCGAGGTCCTGAACGCGGCTCCCGCTGGAAGCCAAGCTTAAACCCCAAGAGGCTACACCTATTTGTCGTATGGACGCAATCAGAAGCCTGCTTGAAATAATTAACAATTAATAACAGAGAGACATCTACACGCTCAGGTGACGGCTGCGAAGAGGTTATAGACCGGAGGGCATCCCCCGTCCCCCCGCCCCTCTCTGTGCCTCTACCGGACCCGGGGGCGGCAGGTCGCGGAGAAAGCACGTGATCTACTACAACCGCATCTGTCACCACTCCGAGGATCCCCCGCTCACACACACACACACACACACACACACACACACACTGTACAACTGAAGAGCTCACACATACACACACAATATATATGACCAAGGAGCACACACGCACACACACACACTGTACAACCAGCGAGCTCTCACACATATACACAATATAACCGAAGAACACACACACACTGTAAACCTAAAGAGCTTACACAAAACACACACACACACACACACATACACACTCATGCACTGTACAACCGCGGAACACACATACACGCACACACACAATATACAACCCTGGAGAACACAAAAACACACACACAAACACACGGGGGCCAAAGGTGGTGGTGATGGTATAATAATAAAGTAAAAACTGTTACACTGACAACACTATTACAATTACTGCTGCTACTACTACTACTATTACTACTACTACTAATTATTATTATTAGTAGTATAGTACTATTATTATTGTTATTAGTAGTAGTAGAACTAAAAGCCTATACTTAATTTCCTAAAAGATCTAATTGTATACAGAAAACAGCTGAAGCCCAAATCCTTCTTGTTGCAGTTATGAAAATCTACAGTTGTTGAGCTGTTTGTGGCAGTTGTTTTAAGTACAGTTTGCCCAGAACTGACACCTCAGAGTGGGTGATTCAGCATCAGTACCTGACCCTAGAAATGCACTGTGGCCGAATGCAGTCAAATCTTTATAGCAATATTCCAACATGTGTAAAGAGGCAAAATTTTAGACAAAGTGTATTTAAAAAATATTAGACCTGGTCATTATTCAACATAAATATATTAAAATACAGTTATCAAATATAGTAATATTAAAATACAGTTATTATTACATACACAGTTATTCAGAGATTATGAGCAGGCAGAGAAAGGGGGTGCTTTGAGTCACATTATATTTAAAAATCCAGCCTTTCTCTTCTCTTTCCAGAGAAAGTAGAATTCAGTAAGAGTAAAAAATTCAATGGACAATGAAAGCCTTAACATCTCAAATGCTATCTTAATGCACTTCCTAATTTATTATTAATTTATATAATAATGAATAATTTACCACATGCATGAAGTAAATATATATTTTGTGTTTTCTCACTTTTCTTGAATTACATTGGGTTTTACAGTGCACACATTACAGTGCAGTACTTCCATTCACACAGTACAGTAAAGCCACCAAACATGTTCAAATGTCATGTGTGTTCCATGGCTGTTGACATGATTTCCATTAGTGGATCATGTGGCTCCAGGCTGAACCGTTAAGTAACATCATTGTGCTGCACTGCAACTTCAAAAAGGAATCACATGCAGGAAGAGGTCACATAAAGGTCATGGCAGGGTTAGAGTTACTGTAACTATGAAAAGAGTTCACTATACCTAACTGAAACCATTTATACCATACATATTTACCACTTATACCGTATTTATACCATTTACTAAAATAATAAAAAATACTAAAATAATAAAAGAACAGCAGGTCAAACGCATTATTATTATTATTTTTATTATTATTATTATTATTATTATTATTATTATTATTATTATTATTATTATTATTATTGGGAATAGGGTTGCTAGCCATGTGAGTTTACTGGGTGCGTGATTTTAAAAACAGCATATTAAGATGGTTTGTATAAGGTCTAAATTAAGCCAGACTGTATCCACCTATGGCTGGTGGGATGGGGTGAAGCCTCCTTTGGCTTCTTTAATTCAACTGTTTCACTGTAATCTGATTAAAAGCTGGAACAGTGGCCAGTAAGATGCTAAATTAAACACACAGGACTCTGTCTTCCACTTTTAGTGTTTTTAGGATCTTCAAATATAAAGACCCAACCCCTATTTTACGATTACATTAGTTATGCAGTGATCCATCCATCTTTCCATCCATTCATTTTCTGGGCCGCTTGTCCTATCCAGGGTTACAGGGGGTAGCAGTCAAAAGGCGGAGGAATACCCTGGATAGGTTACCAGTTCATGACATGGCACACACACACACACACACACACACACACAGTCACACCATGCAAACTCTACACAGAATGGAACCTTGCCCTGGGTGGGAATTGTACCCATGACCTTTTCTTACATAGTAACATATAACTAAACTTAAACAACTACAGTTTCTGTGGCACCTATAAGTTCCTATACAAGCCTTCAATTGGACTTCATAAGACATGCATAATAAACTCAAATGTAGTGCATTCACTCAGGCATTCTTAACAGAAACTGTAGCAGCTTTAAGTACCTGGGGATCCACATCAGTGGGGTCCTCACCTGGACACTGAACACCACACAGCAGGTTAAGAAGGGTCAACAGCGGCTGAACTTCCTGAGGAGGCTGATCCTCATCAGCTTCTATAGCTGCATTGTGGAGAGCACACTGACCAGCTGCATCACTGTGTGGTACGGCAGTGGCAGTACTACTGCTAGGGACCGCCTGCAGAGAGTGAAAACAATTGCGAAGATCATCAGGACTCCACTGCCCTCCCTGCAGAGTCCAGTGGAGAGCTGCCTCCATCCTTAAAGACCCCACAGACCCCCAACATGGACTGTTCACACTTCTGCCCTCGGGACGAAGATTCAGACGTGTGAAATCTAGAACCTCAAGACTAAACTCCCTCTTCCCCACTGCCATCAAACTCCTTAAGAGCTGACAGGAATATACATTATAATTAATGAACATCATCACCTACCTCATACTGTGATTTTTGCACATTAAGCTCATTTGCACATCTGCACATTACACCTTAAAGTATTCATCAACTGTTCATATAAAAACTCTTAACTCTAAACCTCAGCATTTGTGTGGAAAGCAAAGATAGAAACGTGTTTTTCTGTACATATGACGATAAATGTTTTGAATCTTGAATCTCTTTCTCTACATCCAGTAAAGGACAACCTTGATGCTTCCATATTAACATCTACGAACACTTATATATATATAGTGTACATATCTGACATATTGTGTTCTTAACTCGACCTCTTATATGTTCCATCAATTGTGCAAATGTGTCTTTATTGCCCTCATGTTGGTACAAAATCTTAAGCCATCTCATGATTACTGATATAAGCTGTTCTTATTGCTTCTTAAATGTTATTTACTGCTTATGGGCGTATTATGAAGCCTGTGTATGTAGCTTTCAGATAATGTTGAGGTTTACAGACAAGAGCTGTAAATGGCTAATGCCTACAATGTTTTTCATACAAGCTGAGACAGATGAATGCTCTGCAGTTTGGAAGAGGTTTTGTTTGTGTGTGTGTGTGTGTGTGTGTGTGTGTGTGTGTGTGTGTGTGTGTGTGTGTGTGTGAAGGAGTGGTGGATTGTAGTACTTGCGTGTTCTTTAGCTGTCAGTTAAGGGCCTGTAGGGTCCATCTCACAACTTAATCCTAGACATATGGTGCTCCCAGATGGTGTTCCCTTAGAGAGAAAGAAAGGAGAGAGAAAGAAAGGAGAGAGAGAGAGAGAAAGAAGGGAGAGACAGAGAGAGAGAGAGAGAGAGAGAGAGAGAGAGAGAGAGATTGCCAGCTTGTCATACCCCTGAACTTCTACACTTGGAGCTGCCAGGCATTCAGCACTGTCTAAACTTGTTGCACGCTAATGGAGCTGTTCCTCATTAACACTTGAAAGATTATTCAGGTAATAACCATGTAATGATCATATATTTATCGTATTACTACTCACTAATTACTATTTATTTTATCTGAAGAATAAAACTTCTTAACCCATGCATGAAGATTGATTAACCTCAGTATTTATACCAGAAATCACTAGACGATGTAGATAAAGTGACTTGTCATTTATAATGCTGTTAGGAAGCATCACTCCTGTGTGAGGATAAGGTGTAACAATACAAATGTTTTCAAGATTCAGTTGAATTCTTGTTGAAAATATGTGTTCAAAGGTGATTTCAGGGAAAAGCGGATCATCCGATTTTGCGGAGAGCCCCACAACTCCCATCCCCCACTCCCCACCCCCAACCCCCAGCTGCTCAGTTTACTGAGAGGATGAACCAAGAAGCTTCATTTAGATTATTGACTCTCAGAAAAATACAGAAAACGAGAGCTGCATGTATGGCAGCGACAGGGAGATCTATGATATTTCAGTACACATTTACATTTAATTTTTCAAAACTTCAAAGATTTAAAAAACATGTCATGTAAAGGTTGAAAACCAATCTAAGGGCTCTTCGTGTGGAATTTTAGTACAGGTTACTCACACTCATCTCATTTACTTTTTATTGAAAACAGAACCAGAAATCACACAAAAACAAACCTGTCAGCAGGAACTGAGCTCTGATGAAAACCAGGATGACTAATATAAACTGTACATTAACAGGCTTAATGTCAGACCAGAAGGTGGAGCTACAGGGAATTTGCTAGTTTAACTAAAAATGTTCCACTTATTGCTACAAAATATTTTCAGTGAAAATCATTCCACACTAAACCTCTAATGTCCAAAATCTACCACAGCAGGGTCTCAACTGTCATTAGCAAGGAGGTCTAAAAGCTGTGACTCTAAAAGCAAGGAAAAATGTATTTTTCACCTAAGTTTGTCAAATATATATGTATATTTTAGTAATAAAAATACAGTAAAATGTATGAGTAATCACCAATCATTTTATTATTTAATGTTCATTCTCTCATTCCCTTTTTACATAATACACATCTAATATCTCTGTGTATGTACAGTAATTTTGAGCATATTAGGTAATGTTTATTAGCAATTAACTGTTTTTTTATTAGCAGTAGTAACTGCAGAAATTTTGTGGTGTTTAATTTTTAGATCTTCCAAAAAATCACACAAATATATCAAACACACACACACACACACATATATATATATACACTTTTATCTGTGTATGTATTAATTCATATGAATTTAATATTTAAACACAGATCTTTAATGAACTTCTTTAATGTTCTCTCTCTCTATTAAAGCCATGTATTTTCATTACTGTAAATGAAAATACAGTCTATAGAGTCTACAGTCTATAATGCAAAGTACAGTCTATAGAGGGGTAATAGCTGTATTTTACATTCTAGCACTGCAGGGTTTCAGTGTAAAATGTACAGTACGGATATGGGTTTACCTTTACATTTCCTTTAAGGGCAATGTATTGAGCTGAGTTTAAAATTAAGTGTTTCGGGGCATATTTCGGCATATTTGTACTTATAAAAATAGGCATTTTTTAACCAAACCACATATTTGCGCTTATTCACTATACGCAGGTGCTCTTGGGACGTAAATTACTGCATCTATATTTATATGCTTCATTCATGTTTTACATAAAAAAAATGTATTCATAAAATTATTGCAAATATTATCATTAATCATTAAATCACAACCTTACATTAACAAGAAGAAAAATGTAATTTATGTAATTTATTGCGATCTGTTTATTCTGCGTTGTCAGTGATAAAACCAGTCATTTCTTAATTCTGATGGCTGCATGTACTGCCACTTCCTGAATGAATCTACAAAGACAGATCTAACTAAATCAGACTAAGAAGTAAATCAGTTCTAGCTAATGTTTGAAGGATTCATCCTGCATGCAGTGCTGTTTTTAGCCCATAACTATACTCTGAACAAGAACAATCTGATTTAATAAAGCTTATGTTAACTGTACAGCAGTGGCTGATGACTGATTTATAACCACTAATTTAAATAAAGTGTCCCCTTAGGCTATGGGGAAGTGGTTAGGGCCACCAGGAAGTCATGGGTTCGATTCCCAAGACTGTTAAGGTACCCTGAGGAAGGTACTGTCCTGGCTGAATGATGCTTCACTTGGTAAATTAGTTAAATACAGAGAAAGAATTTTGTGCTGCGCTGGAGTCTGACAGAATGGTCACTTCACTAAAGTCACGTGTGAACACACAACAGCACAGTCAACAGTGTGAAATTCTTCCTCTGCATTTAACCCATTCACCAAGTGAAGCAGGGGGCTGCCACCAAGGAGGGGCGCCCGTGGAGCAGTGTGTGGGAACGGTACCTCAGGGATGACAATAGCAGTGCTTGGATTTGAACCCACAACCTTCTGATTGCAGGAGCAACCCCCTAACCCAGGGGTGTCAAACTCCGGTCCTAGAGGGCCAGTGTCCAGGACAGTTTGATGGTTCTCCTCCTCAAACACATTCACTAAACCTACAATTAACTGGAGAACCAGATGTTTCTGAGCAGGGAAATCACCAAAAGGTGCTGGACCACGACCCTCCAGGACTGGAGTTCCACACTCCTGCCCTAACCACTACGCCTGCCCCACTAACAGAGAGTCAAAGCTTAAACACACACACACATGAGAATCAGCAAAAGGCAGTAATGTTTAAAAGCATTTTAATGACATCGCACATATTTAACAGAGGAGGGGGTAAGGTCTACAGGTGCAGTTTCATACATCTGAGTCAGGTGGGAGGTTACTATATGGCCCCCCCAGCAGCCCTGACCTCGCAAGATATCATTCCTATTATGTTGTTTTTGATTGTGCAGTAGATGTTTTTTTTTTCTTCATTACAATACATACAGTGACAGAGAAATGCACACTATGTATCAAATAGCGGGATAATGTAGCCAAAAAAAAAACAAAAAAAAAAAAAAAGAAGAAAGAAAATAATTATAATGCGTAGTGCTATAGCCAACAAGCAAGCAACCACATTTTATTCTTTTAGGGGTAACTTTACCTTTTTCCAGTAAATGCTTTGAGTTCCACTTTCCACTTAACATTGATGCTATAGAGTGTTTATAATACATCTAGTTTTCAATACTCTGTACTAGAATTATTTGAAACATATATTATGATGCAACTTAGGAGAAATGACGAAACAAACAAGGAAAGGAAGAAAATGTAAAAAAAAAAAAAAAAAAAAAAAAAAAAAAAAAAGGATTTATAGTCCTTTTACACTGTATATAAGCAACATTCTTACAGGTCAAAGGAATTGATTAAGACCCACCGTTTTTACTGAAGGACGCAAGACGAGCGTGGCCCCGAGCGAATGGTGATCTACCTTGAAATTTCTACAACTTTTCAAGCCTGGAATTCTTAAAGGCAGGTTGAGCTGGGTGTAGCGACTAACTTGAAGCGCATGGAATTTTTGCGAAGGTTTTGTTTTGTCTGGAATTCTCTAGTCGGGTCCGCCCGCAGGTAGACTCACACCGTGGAAATGTTGTCGAAGCGCCGCCGTCTCGCTCCCCGACAGCGAAGAGGGGGACGCGAGGGAGCCCCCTCCAGGACAGCCTCACAAAATTGAGGAAAGTGTTTTAAATATCCGCACCCTTCAACGAGACAATTACAAAAAAGAGTGATATTCATAATCAATAATTAAATTGCAGGTTTCAAATTCAATGACAATAAAAACAGAACAGCTTAAAAAAACACATCTGGTCCTCTGGAATTTCCCAAACTCGACTTGAAGGTGGAGCTCCCCGACACACAACACACCCTAGCTAAAAATCATTCTTTTTTTTCTTTCTTTTTTTTTTCCTTTAACGCAACTTTGGAACCCAATCAGAGGGACTTTAGGCACAGAGTGTGGTGTATTTGTTCTTGAGCTTGCATGCTGGAATATCACTCAAGGTGGACAGACACGAATGAGAAAAAAGAAAAGCAAGGAAAGAAGAAGAGAAAAAAAAAGGAAGAAATCATGAAGGATGGGGGGGAAGGTGGGGAGGGAACGGAATGTTTCCGTTGCTATGGGAACAGGCCTCTACTGCTTCTTCTTGCTGAAAAGGCTGAAGCGTTTCTCCTTGTCTTTCTCCTTGTCTTTCTCCCGCTTGCCCGGGCTGGACTCGGTCGTGAGGGTGACGGTTGCCGGGAGCGTTTGGGCGCGGCTGGACACGGGAGTGCTCTGGTTACTGGGGGTGATCTCTGACTTGTCAGAGGACGAGGAGCCGGTGGTTGCATTCTGAATGGCCTGGATCCATGTGTTCATCTCCTCCTGCAGAAAGGTCAAGCATGGGTCAAGCAGAGATAATAATAACAACAACAGCAAAAACAACAATGATAATAATATCAAGCTTCATTTATATAACACCTTTCTCAAACCCAAGGACTCTTCACAGAGCATACAAACAATAAACTCATAACATCTACTACACAACAACAGGACAAGACAGACAGGGAGTCATAGCACAAAGAGTGAATTGAGAGATGTGAATGGAAACACTGGAAATAAAAAGTAAAATAGTCATTTTGGTCCCACGTGAACACACCACAGCACGCAGAATGGACAGTGTGAAATAGTTCTCGTTTTTTTTACCCATTCACTAAGTGAAGCAGTGGGCAGTCTACAAAGGTGACCTGGGAGCAGATTTTGGGAACGGTCCCTTGCTCAGGGGTACCTCAGTGGTGCTTAGGACAGTCCTGAGATTCAAACCCCCAACTCCCTAAACCCCAGGCCACCAGAAGTACCTCTAATGTGTCTGGGCGTGGCTTCAGAAATACTGAAGGCCTCCCACAGGCAACAGTGTTTTTTGGCGTATTGTAAATAAATCAGAGTCTGTTGCTCTTAACATGCAGGATGTGGTGCAGAGCTGTAGCAGATGTATATAAGAGGGGAAAAGGGCATGAAGGGCTTTAAAAGTATATAGAAGAGTTTTATACTAAATATAGGAAAGATCCTTGTAGAGCAGGAATGATGATGTGAGAGGAGTGAGAAGTTTGGCTGCTGAGTTTGAAAGTATTATAAACCAGTAAGTGTTCCAGTTGGGAGACCAAACAGAAGGGGAGTACAGTAACCTACACGTGAAGTAATAAAGACCAGACACTTTACAGGAGAGTTACTGTGCTTTACTAGTCAAATTGCTGCGCTGTGTCGGGTGGCGTATTCTAAAAAAAAATATGAGCATGACTTGCGTTTCTGCCATGTAGAGTGATATAACTGTATGCATACACAGTGAGTTTGTGATACAGGCCATACAAATCACTATGCTGGTCATGTATTACCACAAACAGTACATCTTTTTTTAACATTTGACATTTTTGAGTGCAGATTGGGAACATTTTGCCCACACAAACTGACGCCCAAGCCAAAATGCACAGTTTAGGGGCAATTTCTGTGAAAAATCCCAAATATATACAGATAAAAGTGAAGCAGAACAAAGAAGGATCACAAAGAAAGAGGAAATATTACTACATATATATTTTACAGAAGTTTGAGCGTCTCAAGGCGGTTCGTTTTGTGGCGATTTTCCTCTGCCTTTTAAAAACAGATGTATATTTGTGTTAGCGTCTTTAAAAGGCTAAGATAGACAGGACTCCCCATGGACTGGAGACCCAATGAGTGTTTATATGTTACAACACAGGAGTAAAATGTGGTTTTGTTTCATACAGGCCCTTTAAAATCAAGCCTATATTTACCACGGTCAGTTATTTGTAATAGTCATTAACAAACAAACCCAACAATATGGACATTTGTTGTCATCTATAAGGCTTTCAATTTGTATACTGAAGTGCTTCAACTAGCACTGTGGCTTCAGTGAGGTGATGCTGCACTTTTTACTGAATCTTGTTCCTTCATTGGACACATGGGGGCACTTCAGAGAAATGAATTTGCATAAAAAGGGGCCTTGAGCAGGGAGACTTACATCGTCTTTGGCTTGGAAAAGATATTCGTTTCCATCTGTCACTCTGTAAAAAGAAAAGAAGAAAAGATCAAGTCTCCATACAAAAAACAAGAAAACAATTCAAAGGTGGGCATGCGATTGCCAGTGGGTTCGGCCTCCTCTCCTCACCTCAGTTTAAAAACGTGCTTTTTCTTCTTGTAGTCGACGGCGATCTCGCAGACGGCCTCCTTCAAGCTGACGGGGATCTCGTTGTGATATGGGATGCCCTGCCCAGCGTTCTTATTGTCTTTGTAGAAGCCCATCTCCTGGTTGTTGATAACACAGTACACGTTGTGCCAGGATCTGTGAGAAAAGGTGTGGTACAGAACATGGAAGTCAGTGGAAACTGATTCAGGATTGATATGTGACCTAAAGTCAGGGTTTGCACAGTGGATTAAGAACTCATTAAAAGTTATAGAGCCGTAAAAGCACGAACCTCCAGACTGAAGAACAGTTTCATACTCAGAGCTATAACCGAACTGACCTTGATGAAACTGGGCCCTCTCACTGCACAGCATCAGCAAATTTGATTGGATTTGAATTGACTTGATTATGTTAATAATTACTTTAATGGCTAGGGACACTGTGCAAGGTTTTAAGTTTATTTATTTATCTTCTCTCCTATGGGTGTGTGTGCATGTGTGTGAGTAAGAGGAATGTGAATTTTTTATACCCACAATGCATTGCAAATAAAAGGTGAACTGAACTGAGGGAATAAGAAGCAAACTCCATGTTTTAAACTGTTCTCACAAATGAGACGTTCATAGCAACATGAATGTAACAATCATCTGTATAATAATAACAATAATGAGTAAATGACACCGCAGTGCAGAGGATTTTCGTTAGGCTGTTGTAATTACCAGATCATAATCAACTGTCTGATTAAAAATTCGTTCTTATACTGAGAAATCAATGAATTGGCTTAGAGATTAGTTTCCTTTCGCGTAACTGTTTATCTGCTAATAAAAACGCATTAAGCCTTGTGATATCACGTCTAGGGTGATGACGATATCTAAGCCTAGTAGGGAATGAAGTTAATTGATATGAAATGATGTTGAACACTATTAGATGTTAAGTTTATATTTCTAGATTTTTTTATTTTCAGCAGCATGATGTGATATAGTGAACAATTCCCCATTTGGATTCATGTCACAATACTTGTAAGCATTAGGGCTGCAGGAAGTTAATCAGTGATCGGTCGCTCTCTTCAGAGGCACCCAAGGGACAAAACCTTTGCTTGGACATGCACAATGCAAATTTAGAGTCATGAACCCATAGAACACAAGCGGAAGCACAACTAATAGTAAACTGTTGTCATACGGCCAAACAAGAGTGTATGCAAGTTCCCCCATTTGTGTTGATGCTGGAGGTGTCAGACGTCATGCTTAGCTTTGTTTGGTGTCCCTATGTCATGTAATAATAATAATAATAACCACCGTTTTTTAAAATGGCGCCATATGCAAATGACCATAAAGAACAAAAATAAACAAATTTCATTTATTTTAGGTCTTCGAAACAACCAAAAACTTTCAGGACAGTTTCTGTCCACAAGTAGGTGGGGAAAACAGGCAGAAGGAGGGTAACTGTGCAGTACCTGTTCGAGGCCTTCTTGTTGTGGCCCTCCCACTCATGCTTGCGGTGAAGGAGGCCCTCCAGCTGGGCGGAGGGGGACTCCTGGCCTTTGGCCGGCAGGGTGGACGACTGGCTGCCCTTGGTGCGTCGGCCTGAGGTTGGGGATGGGATGGGGCTGGGCTCTTTAGAGTTACGCTCAGGCACGCCGTTCACTATCTCTCCGTCCACTCCCTCCTGAAAGACAAAGAGGAAAAGGAAGTTAATGCATTGTCCAAACAGATCAGTTCACTAAACTAAATCAACTTCGGAAATGAGGCGTGACAATGCTATGATATGATATCAGTCTATGTCAAACTGAGTTTTGTATGTAAGCTTCCCTTCTCTGCTCTGTGAAAACACTTCAGTTGTCAGTACTCATCATTTATACAAGATGTGTAACTAGTGTGCAATTATAGTGTGTCAATATAATTATGCAGCACGTCCAAATACTACATGTCAGACAGAGGTCACAAACGTCGCATCTATTCATGGCTGTATTCCTAAAGGATATATTACTCAAGCAAACACTCTGTGCACCTTCACAATGGTACACTATGGTAAAGTAAGTTCTATTGTATATTAACACCTCTACGATAAAGAAGTGTTGGACACTGATGACAGACAAGAGAGATACAGTTTTTGTGTGTCCCAATAGCACAATGTTGTTGATTTTCTAAGTTTAAAATCCTCATGACCTGTGCAATCAATCAATCAATCAATCAATCAATCAATCAATCAATCAATCAATAAATGCTGAGCAACGATTAAAAATGTTCAAATCTTGCTTAACTGCATGATTGTCATACGGAAAAATCAATAATGAATTCCAAAGTAATGTATTGTTCACTTTTATGCTATATGAAGAACAACATTTGGTTTGAAAAACGCTTTAAAGGAGGTTTTTAACAGTAGTGTTCCCTTAAAAACAGTTACAGTTCAATTTTTGTAAATCTCAACTTAATGTAATCAAATCAAATATAAAACCAAAGTTATTTGGCACTGCAGGGCATTCACACTCTATCTAGTTTGTTAAAGAGAAACAAGTAACCTTCACAGTCCAGAACAATTATAGCAGCTGCAAAGCGGGACCAACTCCATATTAAAGTCTATGTATCTGAATGGATTGTCATTAAAGTCTCCAGTGGCGTTCCATTATAGCTTTATAACCATTAGAACCCCCACCCCCACCCCAGAGAAACAGCCGAGACATAAAGCGTTTTATTTGTCTGTTTCTCATCATTAACAGTGTTATAAACTGAATAAGCTTGAAGCTAACATTTTTCGACAAGGCAGCACGAATCGATACACTGCTTATAAGTAAATATTTTTTGCATATTATTTTGCTACTTTTCTCATCATTCTCGTCATTAGCAAGTTAACATTTATACATCTGCTTTCTTTTTTTCTGAACAGGTACCAGCAGCAACATTTTTCTTTTATCAGGGAGCAGCAGAAACAGTATGTTCAGTAGCGAGTGTCCCAGTTAAAGTGAGGTGAAGCGGTGGAGCACAGAAAAACAAACTTTCAAAACAAGAGTAATAAAACAAACTGCATTAACGCACATGAAATAATAGTCTGTGTTAGTTACATTATACATTAATGCAATAACAACCCAGCACTAATACCTATCTGTCTGTCCATCTATCTATCTATCTATCGATACACACACACACACACACATATGGTGTCTAGTTTATATTTATTTCAGAATGTGCCTGTATATTGAATATTCACGTTAAAGTCAGTTATATAAATGAGGGCAACCCAGGGCCATTTTAGTGTGTTATATAGGATATAGGATCAGTTACTAACCCGAGGGGATTCCTGGTCTGATGGCAGTCCGTTCTGGGCAATCTGCTCTCCTTCTCTGTTTAGAGAACATGAGAACAACCGTACATTTCAATAAAAGCTACATCAAACCATTGCACTTTAAAAGACTACTCACAACTTATAAGTATAAAGCCAAACTGAAAGTTCTCACATCTCACTGCCTTCTAAAGTAAAGCATTTCATTCAACACAGGTATAAGCTTTTTATGCAGCAGGGCGTTAGTGTAACTATTTTCAGAAAGACATGTTAGTTTGAGTATCGTTACCTCTGTTGTTCCTGGATCTTCTCCGGGTCGGGTGTGGGTGGTTTTCTCCTTCTCTCCTCTTCCTCTTGCTGTCTTCTCACTTCCAATAACTCCAACTGAGCAAAGAGGAAGGACAGACCAGCCAATCAGAGGTATTTTCATGACAAACACATACATATAGTAGTTAACACTTTTAGAGGGGGGTTCCTCTTTCTGTCGTCATATTTCTTTTATATTACATGTAATAATTTCTAGCAATAATGGGAAACATGTATAACATGATGATTCAGTCAGGCACTGAAAACATAAAGAAAGGCTTAGGTTTAGGTAGGTCATAGTTTAGGTCTCGGTTGTGTCGACGGAAGTTCGAATGTAAGGTTAACGGCTGAACAACATCTCAAATATTTTAAATACATACTGATTTTACTGGTCTTACTCCCAGAGGTCAGCACAGGCATGCTCATATTTCTCCCTCTCTTCTGTTTTCTACAAGCATCCCTATTTAGAGCACACACATCTGAGTAGTGTCAGGACCCGCGTACATGGATTTTAAGATTTTCTCTGTATTTGGCCTTAAGTTCACAAGAATTCCAGATCAGTGAAAACAGCTGTTAAGACACTGCCGATGAAAAAGGTGTACATAAATGTAACAAATGCTCTAAATCCTTCAGAACAGTTAACAACTGGCTTGTAAAGTTTCAGGAATGTAAGTATTCTAGAAGCTGAGATTCTGGTTTTAAAATGTAGAGAAAAATTACAATCAGAAAAAAAGGAAAATTTCGATACTCTCATTATATGTTGTTGGACATAAGCTATTCAGCGATTTATGACACATGACACATTTAGGCACATTTAGGCTCAGGACACCCCAATCAACAGCCATAGGCTCTCTCACCGTTGTCAGCCTCTCCAGTGCAGAGAAGCGCTCCTCCCAGGTAGCGGCTGACTTCTCGAACGCCTCGTGTCTCTTAATCAATTTCTCCACATCATCCACGCTCTGGCCCACTTCTCTGCTGGACAGGTACGGCTCCTGACCCAGCAGCCACGCCTCCGCCACCCCCGCGTCCCGCGAGAACTGGTGCACTTCCAAAACTGCAGGGGTACATCACACACACACACACACACACACACACACACGACAGGAGAAGGGAAGTGAGTGTCAAGCTGAATCCACACACATCCTCTTTCACTCTGAGCAGCTTCCCTTGTGTTTCGTATCAGAAATGAATGAGCAACAGCTGCAGAAAGCCCCAAAAAATCGAGTGACCACCGACTAGCACTTACTTTATTCACGAACATTAGTATAATCTGAGGTTCTTGATTTGTGCTATTTATTTTTTCTTCATTCATTAACATCATTTTAACAGTTACAAATCACACCAGAATGATCAGACATAAACGCAGCACTTTTATTACTATTATTACTATTATTACTCCCTTGTTTGTTTTGCACTATATATTGGTGAAGTGTGTAGTTTTAGGACATTCTCCTCATCAGGTCACACCACAATTGGTCACATAACCAAACAACAAAATAATGAACTGCTTGCGAAGATGTCACAGTGTTTTGAGAAGTGCAGGTGACAAGGAGAGACTCAATTCTTGGTCTTCCATATGTGCAGCAAGCAGCCAGTGTTTTTCTGCAGCTTTGGTTTAGTTTGACTAAACAGTCATGTGTGTAATGAAACCAATATGTAAGAGTATACTATACGAAAACAAAAGAGTGTATTTACTCAGTCTTAGCCACTCCCATCTGTCCTCCCACTTGTCAATCATGTCTTTCCTCTTGTCCGTCAACTGTAGCAACTTTTCTTTGATCTGTGGAGGCAGGAGAGGCATGATCATCAGAATTCAAACAGATACTTTACACTTACACAAATGCTGTGAATCGATCAATAACACCAATCCACGCTCACAGATTCCAACACTTCTTAATTAAAACCTCTCAAACTCACCTCCTCAGATGCGTAGTGTTTCCGTGCCAGGAGACTCTTGCCCAGCTCGATGCAGGCAGTAAAGCTGTCGTTGCGGGCGTCTATCTCGGCCTTGATGCCCTGGTGGTTGTTCATGAGAAGCTCCACAGAGGACACGTCTCTGTAGAGAACCAGCAGACACACAGTCAAGCAGTGATTCTTTTTAGGCATCAAATAAAGCATGACTTGCATACACACAAACACCCACCTGGGGTTCTCCTGGGCCTCGATGAGGCGAATGACGTCCTCCATCCAGAGCATGAGGTCGCGCACCATGCTGAAGAAGCGGAACTTGTCTCCGGTGTCGATGAGACGAGCCCTCCGGCCTTCGCAGGCCTCCAGAAGACTCCGCCACGCGTCCAGCACTTCACTCTCCCTGCGCTGGATATCATCCGCCTTATCGCCCGCGTACGCTGACTGCAAACGCACCGCATCCTCCTGCAGCTGCCTCACCTACACACACCAGCAGGGGGCGACAGGGTGGAGTGTAACTATGACCAGTTGTAAATTAAGAGTCTAGTTTACACAAAGAGACCAACATATGTGGTTTCTGACACTATATGACATTTCAATTTCCTAAAAAAGAAAGTACAGACAAATTCAGGCAAACATTTATGTTATTGTATTATTGTCCATTATATATATATATATATATATGACAGTAAGTTCCACAGCATTAGTCTAAATTAGAGCATTAGTCTCTAATTTACACGGCTTGAAGCTGGTGTTTGTTGATTTAGACGTGGGGCATGTAAAATGATATACAAATCATCTGTATCGACAGAGACTGGACTGACATTTAACATCAGACTGATATTTCTGAATGATATTTGATTTATTTTTTTTTGCACTCCAGAGGAACAGATGGTACTCAGTGATACTGTAATCATAATTTGCCCTTTATATTAGATTTGTAACCCTACAGGAACAGTATTTCATACGTATCAAATTCAGAAATGTTACGCTTTCTGTTGCCCTTAATGAAAACCACGTTTTAATATCATTCTATAATATTTGCAACTATACCATTTCAAGCACTTTTAAGCTGGAACTGTGATACGGAAGGTGTGGTTGTGAATTTGATTTCAGAGTCAATGTATGTGACTCGAGAGGTGTGCACTGAAGCATCCTGGTGGTCCTTATTAGAAAAGTTTATGTCCCGGTGTAACACTAAAGATGCCAGTATTCAAACAGAAAACACGTCTTTACTGATTGGCTACATTTGGGGTGAAGTTGTGTAAATTCTATTGTGAAGGTACAGTTAATGATTTTACACGTGTGCCCACGAACCTGCGTCCCCAGTGCCTGTATGTCGTGTTCGAAGGTGGTGTGCATCCTCTGAAGCGTCTCCACTGTGTTCTGGTCTCTGCCCAGCTCCTCAGGAAGCATCTTGTGTTTGTCCAGGATGCGGCTCAGGATCTCCTTGGCGTCATGGTAGAACTTATGCAGCTCATAGGAAGCAGCCAGGATCTGCGTGCGAGTGTCAATCAATTCCAGAAGGTCCGCCCACGCCTCGTTAAGTCCATCCTTCCACTCAGCAACAGTTGCTGCATCTGCATGGCCAGCGTTGATGAGTTCATCAGCCATCCGGTTCACAGAATCCACGCGCTCCTGACCGATGTTGCCGGTGTCGCGAGCAAACTCACGGAAACGCTCCTGCAGCATCTGGATATGAGGGGGAGAGAAAAAGGTCAGGACATACAAACAGACTTAGCTGATCTTAGTTATCTCTGTGTTTATACATGTGATCCAGTACGCTGTTCTATGAAGCAGGATTCCATCACCATAGCAACCATGCGACAGCCCTAGATTGAGGATTATGGATCAAAAAAGCCCTTGGACCAATCAAGGCCAGTTTCCGACCGATCAGAAAAGCTTTCTGATAGACGTGGACAATCCTGGGACACATTAACTTTTTAATGTCTTTTCTGGCATTATTTGTTTGCACACAGGGATAAATCATCAATTGTGATATATAGTTTGTATTTTAATCTGAGTGTATCTGAAATGGTAAACAGTATTATATAGTATATGATACCAAATTATTACAATGCTATGTTTACATTAGTTGCTAACTGAATTCTTTTCTATTGTTACAGCAGACTTTACAGTAGATACTGTTTAACAGTTTTACAGAGATGTGGAAAAGGAACAAATGAGTAACAATTGTTAAAAATGAAAACCCAAAAGAGGAAACTACTCCAATAAAAGTCATAATTATAAAAAGTGATCGAACATTTTTATAACTGAAATCTGAAAGTAATGAAATCTGCATTCCTTAAATCGTAGAAACTGCACTAAGATGGTTTTCCACTGGCTCCACTAAAACAGCAGCAACTCTTCACCCTTAACATTTAGAACTACACAAACCAAATCACTAACCTTTTAAAGAGTGTAATGCTGGATATTGTCCTGTCCCTGCTTATCAAATAAGTTCTTTTATCAAACAGGGATATAAAAAAAACTGCCTGAAATCCTAAACTGCATGGCTGCACAGAAAGATTTATCTTTTATTGATTATAAAAGCTTGACTCGATTGCTGGCTGGATTTCAAGTCATAAATCTCCAACTCTTTCATTATTTGAAGTAGAATCCAAATGAAACATGACTGTTATGGATCTGTCAAACATTTAAAAGAGAAAAAGAAAAAGGGAAGAGAGGGAGGGAGTCTGGAAACGGAGAGAGAGAGAGAGAGAGAGAGAGAGAGAGAGAAAGAGAGAGAGGAACTGGGTGAAAGAGAGGGAGAAGTGTAAGAGAGAGGGAGAACAAAGGGGTGAAAAAGAGAAAGAGTGATGGGTGAGAGAGAAGGGTAGTCAGAGGGAGATGGGTGAGAGAGAGGAGTAGAGAGAGAGAGTGAGAAAGACAGAGAGGAGTGAAGAGTGAAGGGGTGAGAGAGAGAGGGAGGAGTATAAGAGAGAAAGAGAGAGACAGAGAGACAGAGAGAGTGAAGAGTGAAGGGATGAGAGAGAGAGGGAGGAGTATAAGAGAGAAAGAGAGAGACAGAGAGAGGGAGGAGTATAAGAGAGAAAGAGACAGAGACAGAGACAGAGACAGAGAGACAGAGAGAGTGAAGCGTGAAGGGGTGAGAGAGAGGGAGGAGTGTAAGACAGACAGAATAAGAGAGAGTGTAAAGCAGTCTTACTGTCACGTGTTCGTAGTCCTGGCCCAGCTCGTGCGATCCTGCCACCACCTCTCTCTCTGCGATCCACTGCTCCAGATCATCCACCTCCCGGTTCAGCTGGAACAGACGACACCGTTCGTCCAGCTTTCCTCTCCTCTCCTCCGACAGGTCCTTCAGTCCTGCGTACAGCTTGTCCACCTGAGACTGGCGCATCCCTATCCTTTCACTGCAGGGACACAGCAACACATCAGAGCCTGACTCAGACATTTATGGCATTTATCAGACCACACCGACTCCAATGAATAAAAACTAAGTTTGTAAATAGAGAGTCCAGGTCCTGAAATCTGATTGAGGGAGCTGCATTCAGAGATGGACAGTACCTAATACTGTATACACGCCTGTGACCAGGTGAATTCTATACTAATGTGGTAACTCATGTGTGCTGTTAATGGAACAGTATTTAACTGACAACTCTAATGGAGCTGTGTTTAAACTAAGAGGCTGATAACTTATATTCTTAACTAGACACAGACTTGATATAACACTGCTCACTACATGATTCACTGCTAAAACAACTAAAATGGAAAAGAATATGTTACTTGAATGTCTTACAAGCTTCACAAGCCTCATATAGCATTAAACCACATCTGAAATGGCTCTCTGTCTCTACCTGCACTATGTAAGCTACTGGATTCTGGCTTCTTTACCCAGTGCACACTATACAGGGATTAGGGACCTGTTTGAGTTTCAGCATGGCATTTGCAAAGCTCTTTGAAAAATGTATTAAACCATTAAGATGCATTGATCTAAATAAGGATTAAATAGTTAATAAGGATTAACTATTTAAGTATTTAGCATTAAAATTAAGAAGGGGTCCCAAGTAGTCACTAGTTTGAATCACTTGTGCTTGAGGATTCAAGATAGCATAATTGACCTTAAGGGGGGGGGGCGCTTTTCATTGAAATAAATAAGATAGAAAAAAAAGAATAAAAATCCAGTGTACTTTGTCTATATTATGTCAAACTTTTTTGTCTATATTTTGTCTATCATGTCAAACTTGTGCTGTAATATACAGAAAAGTCATACTGAATCGCACATCATAAAACTTTTAAGATTTTATGATGTGTTGCATCAGAGATTTAAGCCCCTACTTGATATTTTGAGTTATAAAGGAATCAATGAATCAGCATCAGATTCAAACCAGATATAAATCTGAGAGTCTCATTGTGGCTGACTTCAAATAAAGATGGAGGGAGCCAGAGCACAACGAGAGCAGGTCCTGTACCTCTCTGGGTGATTGGCGGCCACCAGGCCTCGACTGGTCTTGGAGAGCTGGTGGACAGTTTCAGCGTAATCTTCCACTGCCTGCTCCAGGATCTGATGCTTCTTCAGCATGGTCACCGAGCTCTGTTCATCCTGAGCAACAAAGAACCAAAGAACAGTTTAGCAAAATTATACATGGTACTGTGCAAAAATAATGTTCAAAGACGTCTTTAGCTGAGCAGTGAGTTCTTTTTCAGGTGAATATTCCAAAATATATTGAATAAAACTAAAAAGAATAAATACACATATTATACAATAAACAGTGATGTTATGCTCAGTATATCAATGTGTTCCTTTTAGAAGACCAGTATTATTGTAGTTTCCATCAGAAATCCATCAGGACTCAATCAGTCCTTCATTAAATTAAATCAGGAGCAGCTGATGGAGTTTCACAGATTCAAACAACGGCTGGAGGAACTGAGGAGGAACCTGGAACTGAACCTGTGTTCTACTCATCAGCTCACACATCAACTACTTAAAAAAAAACTGGACACTTTCTAATGTGCCGACGGAAAGACACTTTATCACATGCTGAGAAAAATTGGTTTAAACTGCTTGCATATGTGCTTAAGGCCTTTGCACAGGCCTATAAATTATAATATATATTAATAAATATCATTTATATACATTCATCTTTAATGAGCTGCTTATCCTAACCAGGGCTGTGGGGGTGCTGTCCAATCCAAAAACCAAAGATAAGGCAAAGAAACATTCTGTATAACATTGTCAGTCCATCACAGGTCAGACACACAGACAAATACACTCACTGTGGTGCATATTTAGAATCACCAATTCATCTGATGTGTATGTCTTTGGACTGTGGGAGGAGGGCGGAGCTCCCAGCAGAAACAGAGAGAACATGCAAACTCTACACTGGCTGCCCTGCTGGGGAATCAAACCCAGGACTTCCCTCATTATCCAACAACACAGCTACATACTTTTTATACTGTATTACATTAAAACTTTTTTGTAGTACATACCTTGGCTTTCTCCTCTGACATCATGTAGAGTTCCTGTTCGCTCATCCAGGCCTCGGCCTCGGCTGCGTCAAAATAGTACTGCTGGGCCTTGTGGGCCTCCTCCAGCCTCTCATGCCTGCGCTCCGTCTCCTGAATGATGAGGCTCCAGAGGGTCTGCAGGTCTGCCAGCCGCACCTTGATGGCTTCCGCGTTGGGGCTGTCTTCGTTCAGGATGCTCTGGCTGCGCTCGAAGATGTCATCACATCGGGGCTGGTGGCCCTGGATCTCCTTTTGCAGTGTCTGTGAAGAGCCAGCAGAGGGCGCTCACATTTACCAGGCAGCGGTGCAGCAGTGAAGCGAGATCAAGTGAAATGTAAATCGCATGTGCTTAGTCACTATGCAGCTTGCTGCTGGTACAAACTGCCCATCAGTGTCAGATCTGCACAAACTGTGGCTTTGAAAAGCTGCTAAAAACTGCACTATCATCCTTCGCATTCTTTTAAATACTAGCACTTCTATTGCACTTTCAGTATTCTTTATTTAATTCCATTTGACTTTGTATCCTATTGCTGTAAAGCACATTGAATGACCTCTTGCATATGATAATGGGCTACCTATATTAAGTTGAAGTTGAACTACAACTGCACAAACATACAGAGGCACAAAAACAAGAACAATATAATAAATGTAATAAAAAAATATAAACATAATAATAACATCTAAAAATATACACTGGAAAATGCTCTGTATTTTCAACAGTAAAATGCTATAGTCAGCAAAAGAGGCGGATATAAATACTGCAGATAAATAAATAAAATTCCTGCTGAAATAGTTTGTTATTGCACATTATAGTGACGTAAGGTGTACGTAATAAAGATATTGCATGTGACAATATAGCACACAATTAGAAACTGCTGATCTGAGTAGCAGCAAGTTACTGCACTGATTATTGTGTGGGTGTGTGATGGAGGAGTTAAAGAGTCTAATGGCAGTGGGGTTGCAGGGATTTTCTGTGGTGTTCAGTGGAGCACTTAATGCTGGTGTTGGGCTTGTTTGTATGTTTTTGGGGTATTATTTGAGGTACACATATCTAATGTCGATATCTAATCTTTCATTATATTTTTAGTAAATGAGCACATATTCATTGTTGGCTTATAGGAAATGAACATGTTAAAGACTGACAGTTTAATTTGATGAGTTGATTGTGCAATATGTTACCTGGTTCTTCTTGATTAGAAGCTGAACAGTCTGTAAGTTGTGGCCATGGTCTGTTGAAGTGGCAATGGGCATCCTCTCCTCAACCCAGAGCTGCAAAAAAAAGGTAAGACAGTTATCTTCATTATTGGATAAAACCATTTCACAGTAGACTAAAAATATCACATATACACGTATGGATAACATATGGGCCATACGGATAACACACAAGTGCTATGATTATTTACACTGTGATTGTGAAACCTTGCGATGTATTAAAAACGCACTGGTGTATCGATACCATGACTTGGTTAAATTTCCAATTAAAAAACTGCGCTGCCCTAACTCACAAGCCCTTGCTCAACTCACAATCTCATCCTCCACGTCTCTGTTGAACTGGTGGATCTCTCTGGAGGCCATGAGGAAATTCTTCCTCTTCACCAGAGGATCCAGCAACTCTTGGAACTTCTTCTCCACGACCTCTCGGCGTCCGTCCACCTCGTCTGTGTCCTTTCCTTCCTGCCGCAGGACGTAAGCCTGCGACTGCAGCTCCTCCACCTCCCTCTTACGCACCTCTACCTGGTTCTCCAACATCTGCAGACAAGAGCAGCAGGAGAGGAGCTCAATTATATTGCTATATATATTCTCTGGGGAGATATTTAGTCATATATCACACTATCAAATATATATATATACAACCATCAAACCCTTCTTACCTGCTGTTTCTTCAGCAGGATGTTGACGCTGGTCAGGTCTTTGCCGTAATCGTCTGACTGGATCTGGCCTTCTAGACCCCCCAGCCACTTGTCCAGGTCGGCACAGCTCTGCGTGAACAGCTCGGCCTTGTTGGCGTCAAAAAGGCACTGGGCTTTAGTCTGTGTGGTGGACTCAAGCTCCTGCCACTGCTGCTGCAGCGCCGCCAGCTTCTCCTTCACCACAGCGTCCGTCTCAGGCTTCTCAGACACTAACAGCCTCCCGTCCTGCGGAGCCAGAGAGGGGGTTGATGTAAAGTGTAAGAAAACGGAAATTGGAAGAGATTTGTAATGTCAAAGACCTTCAGAAGCAGAAGATGGAGATAATTGTATAGAATATCTATATCCATCTTCCCCTGTGTTTTGTTCCCCTGAAGTTGCGTGTTCCGCGTAACCTGTATTTTCATCGGTCGGCTTGTTTATGTTTCTTATTACCTTGTTTCCTTAGACTAAATTAGTTACACCCATCGCCTGTTACCGCTCTGTCGTCCTTATTTATAGCCAGTCTACCTGTAATTCTTGTCAGGTCACCATCGTCTTCACAGACTCGCCGCCATGACCATGCCAGGCTCGCATTGTTTCGCTTCCTTCTGCTCAGATCTGACATTTTCTCTGGTGAAGGACTGGTCCAGTTCAAACTCTGGTCTAAATGAGTGTTTCCCTATTCTGCCCAGTTTTCACAGCTTCCAAGCTGTTTACTTTGTAGCGAGCCTGTGCTTGAGTTTGTGTGTGTCCATTACACTGTATTGATGTTTTTGGATTGCTTTGTCTATCCCAAATACAATAACCTTTGTGCAATAACCTTTGTTTTGCAATTAGTGCGTAAAAGTCAGCAAAGAAAGAGCATCTGTGCGTTGAAGTGTGTAAAAGTGTGTTTTCTGTGGAGAATGTGTTTATTTTTTCGCCTTGAAAAACAAACACACAGTTGACCATGGATGCCCAAACCTTCACCAGCAACTGCATTTACTGCACTGACTGGTGATGCACTAGTACTCTTCTGCCTCTTCTGCTTCATAGTCTGTCCCTTTGTGGATGCACTCTCTCTAAAAATGTCGGCATTCCACGCTTTACTAAGGCCTTTCTGAGTGTCTTTCTTATGGGGGTTTCCACCGACTGGTACCAGCTCGGCTCGGTGCAACTCTACTCGCTTTTTTTACTTTTCTGTATCTAAAATCTGAACGTTAGCATTAGCGCTAGCGTTAGCATTAACACTAACTAACTGTAACGTTGCTTCTTTAAGCCTTTTCTGGTAAGCCATTTGACTCCGTTTTGTGGCAAACAGTCACAAACCAAGAAATAAAACCCCTCTGATTTCATCCCCATGCTGGCA
>JBBPDB010000039.1:1891561-1908190 GCA_037974465.1 Brachypetersius altus | reverse complement strand
ACTGTAATCCAGTCTGGTGCGTGCAGTCTGCGGTTGTTGATTGCGTCATCACTGTTTTGGTCAAGTTAAAAAAATATTTCATTTTTTGCCATTTTCGGCCGAAAATTTTCGGTGGCCGAATATTCGGTGCATCCCTATTTTTACCTTATCTTCATTAGAGAACTAACTGATTGCTTCAATGTTAAAGAAAAGCTTTAGCTTTACACAACTAAATATGAACACCAGTGTACAGTTCATGTTTGAGTATAATGTAACAGCAACACAGTATGTGTGTATTAAATACAATCAATGACTGACCTTTTCAATCTTGTCCAGCCACTCCTTGTTGGACTGTAGTTCAGCCATGAAGGCCTGATGCTTGAGCCACTTGCTGTGCAGGTTCCTGGCCTCATCGTACGACATGTCCTGTGCTGTCAGCATCTTCTCGTTTATCCACAGCGTCAGCTGCAGTCACACACAACAGCAGAGAGAAAGCCATTTAACAGATAGGACAAGACAGTAAATATAACTAAGGCTGGAGCGGTGGAGGTGGAAATTTTGGCAGACACTGAGAGAACAGCGCTGAGCGTACCCAGAGTCTTATTATTCATACCTCCTGGCAGTCCTGCAGGAACTTCTGCAGGTCTCTGTTATCCTTCAGCCTCATCAGCAGCTCCACAGCCGCCTCACGGTTCTTCTTATGCCTGCAGGTGAAAAGCCAAAGCTCATAAATCTACCCAAGCAACACAGCTGAGTCAGGCAAAACCGTGTTGACATCTGCTATTTTGTTTTGGAAATAATTTGCACTTTTAAACCAAGTGGATAGTTTTAGGCTGTTTGCTAAAAATGGAATTAATTTAGATAAACTTAATGTGTTTCACTTCATTTTCTGTAACCACTTAATCCTTACTAGGGTCATGGGTACCCTGAGCCTATCCAGAGGTCAATCGGAGCGAGGCAGGGACTCACCCTAGGCGGGGCGCCAGCTCACCACAGGGAGCACTCACACACACCATGTGTTTCACTTTTCATGTTTAATGAGTTCTACATGGCCACAAATTAAATTTGGCCCAACTCAAACACAGATGCACTGCAAGAAGTGCTTTGATGCAACTACAACATGCATCAGCAATGAGCCCAACGTTTATATTTATAGTTATTTTCACATCATCACAAAGCAGCTTTACAGAAATCCAAATCTATCTTGTAAGCAAGCCAAGGCAACAATATCAAGGAAAACTCCCAAAGACCCAGAAGAACAAACCCTAGAGAGGAACCGAAGCTCAAAGTGGGGCCCATGCTTATCAGACACCGGACAGCAAAAAAGAAACAGGTAGAATTCTGAGCTAATTTAAGGCTTAGGAACATAATTAGTGATAAATGATGAAAGACAAATGAAAGTTGCCTATAATAAGACACTTGTGGGTTTTAAAAGGTGCAGTAAAAAATAGGGGGCCATCGACAAAAAGATCAGACAAAAAGAAAATGAAAGTCAATGACACAGAGATGGTGGCGTTAATGAATGAAGCTCTTCCCTCCCAAAGTATTTTACAGATGTTTCTAAAACTAAAGAAATGGAAAAATAATTTGTCTCAAAAAAAAAAAATCTAAATTTTTATTTTTATAAAAAGAACAGTGGCTACGATACTGCAGTCACCTAGAGACACATTTGCACTGATTAGGCGAGCTGATCCTGTGTACATTTTATGTGTGTGTGTGTGTGTGTGTGTGTACCTGTCATCAATGGAAGATGCTCTCTCCTGAATTCGCTCAGCGTTGATGTTTCCATCGCTAGCCAGACGGCGGCCCGACTCCACCACACTATTGATCTTCTCCTCGTTGGCATCCATTGTGGTCATGAAGTCCTCCTGTTTCTTTATGGCTGCCTCAGCTCCCTCTAGAGTCGTGGGCATTTCAGTGTGTGCCAACACATACTCCTGATAGGAGAAGAGATACAAAAAACTCTTTAGTATAAGGATATAATATTTTTATCTCCAATCATAGGATTATGACGGATTAGAATATGAAGCATCATATATATATACATGACTATATACATAACAACACCAAAGACTACATGTAATATGTAACACACATTCATATATATGCCTACTTGTCTCCATGACAACAGACCTGGTCATGGTGACTCTCATTAGGTTTAAAATATTGCCCAAATATTTGTTCTATTATTTGATAAAAAATGTTGCAAAATTAAATTCATGACCCCATTTTTCATCAAAGTCTTCAGGCATACTGAGCATAATATCTCCTGAGCACCAAGTACAGACCACTGTCTGAGCTTCTTCCTTTCTCTTCCATTACTCATTACTCTCTCTGACACTTAACACTCAACAATTCAGTCCAGGTACATTGAAGCTAACTGTTTAGCAGTGCGTTACCTGATTGTTGAGGAAGGCCTCGGCCTGCTTGGTGTCTCTGAGGAAAAGCTGGTAGGCGTGGGACTGAGAAAGGAGGTTCTGCCTGTTCTCCCACATCTTGTGCAGCTCGTTCCAGCCGGTGTCCAGCGCCTGCAGCCTCTGCCTGAGGAACATGTACTGGGCGTCCGTCTGGCCCTGGGTCACCATCTCACCCATGTCTCGCATCTTCTGGTAGTCCTCCTCATAGTTGTCGATTTCGTTCTTGATGCCCTCGTGCTGGGCCAGCAGCTTCTCTGCCTCGGCCAGTGTGTTGGGCATGTCCTCGGAGGCGATGGCCGTCTGCGTTCGAGACAACCAGGACTGGAAATCGTCCAGCTCACGCAGGAACTGCTGTAGCTTACTGGCTTCACCCAGAGAGGCCTCACGGTTGCGCAGTGTGGCCTTCATTTCCTCCCAAACAGCGTCGATCTCAGCCAGCCGGCCCGTGATGGCCTTGGCCTGCTCGGGGTGTTCAGCTGCCAGTCGCTCTGCCTCGCCCCGCAGGTCACCCAGCTTGGCGTCAATGGCAGCAAGGTCGCGCTCCATGCCCGTCAGCTTGCGCTGCAGAGCCATCACGCCCGTCAGGTCGTTACCCAGCTCCTGCGTGGACTCGATCACTTTGGTCTTCTCGCGGATCCATGACTTGGTCTCGTTGCAGTCCAGGTGGTAGTTCTGCACGCCCAGAGCCGAGTTCAGAGACTCCTTCTTCTGGTCCACCAGGTCTCGGAACTGGCTCCATCTACAGGAAAGCATTGCAGAGAGATTCAGGAACCCATATACTAATTGATGTCACATGCTTATTCAAAGTTAAGATGATCTCCGTCACGATATTTAGGCTAACATTGTTATATATCAATGGATATGATTTTTCACAATCACTCATGCCAGCAGTATGTATATAGTTGCTATATAAACTATGTACACTTCAGTTGTACAGTTAAATTTCAGATAACTATAAGTTAAAATATGCTGACTGTTTGCTAAGCAACTGTTTTGCTAAGCAAAAATATTAAAAACTGAATTCAATTTAAATGGCTGTAACCAATACTGAGAGAAAATGCCTTTATGTTGTGAAGGTTGAAGTTTAGAACTTGCCTAGTGTTGAGTTTGTCCTGCTGGGCCTTGATGTCCTTCTCGCTGGGGTGTCCACTGTGCATCAGCTGCCTGGCGATCTGGTTGACAACGGCTACGCGTGATGCTTGATTATTCATCTCGGGCTCCAGACTCTCAAACCTTGGACACAACAAGGCATTCACCCATTTAGTACAATGTAACAGTAGAGGTAACCACAGAAAAAGGCAAATGTTTGAAATAGAACAAACAAGAGAAATTAATGAGAAAGTCACAGTGAACTACAGAAGTGTAAGATTTATGCAAATGTACAATGTAGCCAACTCCAGTGAATCATTTTAAGGGCTGCAATCTGAAAACACCATAGCTGGTGGATGTAAGAATGACCACATGGTGTCTGCTGGTTTACTGTCTGACCACAGAAGAGCCCCAAGTTTGGCTCCCTCAGTTCCCCGTCTGACTCAGCAGGAACATCTGGTGCACTAAATGCTCCTAATCTGTCATCTCTGCTGTCCTCATCACACACACACACACACACACACACACACACGCACACACAAACACGCGCGCACACACACGCACACACACACACATGCGCGCACACACAAACACGCCAACACACACACACGCGCGCGCACACACACACACACACACACACACACACACAATCCTTTTGCACTTTATTCACATGAACACAAAGGGTTATTCCACCCAACAGGGCTCCCTTTCTCCTTTTCTATACTACCCACAAATTAAATCAAGCCACAGACAACACCAGCAAAAATTCCACGAATTCCACTCTAATCTATTGAAACACTGATCATTATATGTTCTACCATTTTTTCATTACTGATTTATTTCTCTCTGATGATGTCACCATAGTCCCTGACTATCGTTTCATTTTCATGGCAAATGTCAGTACACACCACAAACTACACAATGACACTCCACCTTGACTTCACACGCACGCACGCACGCACGCACGCACGCACGCACGCACGCACACACACACACACACACACACTTCTTGATATTACTAACTGAATATCTGTCCCTTCCTTTCTTGCATGTCGCCTCACTCATTTTTGGACAGATATTATTTGATCATACTCAATTTTCCAAGCATAAAGAACAAAACGGAAATAAGTTGAAAGTTGTAATAGTTCTCCAATGAAGGGGAGAAGTGGTGAATCCAAAAACAAAAAAGGAGAAAAATGTTGATATAAAAAATTATGGCACGAAAAAGTTCAACACTCTAGCAATCGGACAACAATAAAACAGATGTTTATCTGAGCATGACATTTCACACACATACCAAATAACTGCATCCTACACTCTCACTGGGTTGAACGGGATGTCCTGTGGAGCTGGTCCAATCTAACAATCGGGCTTATCTGTGAATAGGGCTTGTGCAGTAATTCATAACTCCAGGGCCCTCACCTGTGCTGAATGACCTCCAGATCCTCCAGTTTCTCTGGGATCTCCATGCTGTTCAGCCACTGCTCCTTCTCGTCAATCCACAACTCGCAGTCGTCCGCCTCGCTAAACATCTTGTAGAGGGCCAGTGCGTCCTGCAGAGCCTGTTTTCTCAGCCTGGTCAGTTCGGAAACCTCCTTGTAGCGCTCCTCGATGCCTGACAGGCGCCCGCTCACGTCGGCCGACTCGACCAGCTCCTGGGAAAGCGCCCGGCCCTGCTCTTGCAGGGCGTCGATCACGGGCCGGTAACTGGCCACCTCGGCCGCTGCGTCCTTGTGCTTTTTGACCAGAGCCTGCGTGGAGAACTCATCATGGCCCACATCGCCACTGGAGACGATCCGCAGCGCATCCAGGGTCCAGGCATCAACATCATCTGCATCAGCCTGGAATTCAATTCAATTCAGTTCAGTTAAACTTATACAGCACAACATGTCACAAACATGTCACAGCCAAGAACAAGTTCAAAGCCCTTAGTAAGTAAAGATTTAGAGCCCAAGGAACAAATACAGGGTAACATCATGATTAAAAACTCTAGCAAATGTATGTTTATACTTGTTTACATGTATTTCTTTTTCATTTGTATTACTTAGTTTAAGCCTTTACTTGTTTGTTACAAATAAAGAATCTTAAATCTCTCAAACTAAAAGGTGAACCAGAACTGCGATACATCAAATGGATTCTGACTGATATTTAACAGGCACTTCGATCCCACGAGGATAAATGCATGAACAGTGTTAGTGTTAGGGCTAACTTATTAAAATCTTCAAAATCTTTCAAACCTGGAACTGATGGAGGCCGCAGGCTTCCTCCAGGCGGGCCTTCCGGAGCGCAGCGAGCCGCTCCAGCTCTGCCCACTGTGCCTGGACCTCAGCCACGCGCTCGCGGATGCGGTCCTCTCCAAAGTGCCCGGCGTCAGCCATGGCCAGGCCCTCGCGCACCGTGTGCTGAAGGTGCCCGGACCGGCCGCTCATCTCATCCTCCAGGGCCCGGTGCTGACTCAGCAGCCGCACGGCTCCAGTCAGGTCCTTCCCGCCGTCGTCCGAGGACAGAATCTGCTCCTTCTCCCTGATCCAGCCCTCCTCCTCGGCCATCTCCCAGAAAAACTTCCACAACCGCCGGGACTCCTCCAGCCGGGCCCGCCGCTCCGCTGCCAGCTGGGTCAGCTCCTGATAACAAAACTCCAGGTGGGCCACACGGTCACGGATCACCTGTGGATCGCACGGCTTATAGCCTGCAAGGAGAAGCAGGAGAGAGAGAGAGAGAGAGAGAGAGAGAGAAAGAAAGGAAGAGAGAGAGAGAGACAAAGAGAGAGAGAGAAAGAAAGAAAGAGAGAGAGAGAGAGAGCGAGAGAAAGAAAGAGAGAGTGAGAGAGAGAGAAAGAGAGAGAGAGAGAGAGAGAAAGAAAGAGAGAGAGAGAGAGAGAGAGAAAGGAAGAGAGAGAGAGGGACAGAGGGAGAGAGAGAGAGAGAGGGAGAGAGAAAGAAAGAGAGAGAGAGAGAGAGAGAGAGAGAGAGAGAGAGAGAAAGAAAGAGAGGGTGAGAGATAGAGAGACAGAGAGAGAGAGAGAAAGAAAGAGAGAGAGAGAGATATGTAAGTGTATATTTACTGCAGATTACTTGATTATGAATTACTTAACTAAACTAAATGATCAATTAAAATTTACATTCTCGATCTACTGGTTTACTTATTACTTTTTTGAACGATAAACCAGGTTTCCACGGGTCATTATAAAGCTGTGTTCTGCAGTCTGAACATTCTCCACAAGGGGGCCCTATTATTTCTCAATTTGCAGCTGTGTCAACGAAAGAGAGGAAATCAGCTCCAACAACATCTCACTAATGAGCTGCTGTTAAAATATATTTAGTACAATAAATGCACAAAACGCATGAATATTGTTGCTTGAGTAATTTTAAAATACACTAACAAAATAATTACTAATATAATACTCATAATACAGTGCAATGCTGCAACATTATGTCTAGTAATATAATAACAATACTAGTAAATCTAGTGTAACTGAAGGCAAATGGAATTTATTATAATTACTACGTAATTAATTAATTAATAGAACATATATCTATATATTGCACCACAAAGACAGTATTTGCTGTAGACAATAGAAGTAAATGAAGAAAATGCAGAAAAAAGCGAGTGAGAGACAGAGAGACAGAAACTGATGCTGAAGGCAGGTGAAAGATGCTTCTACTTGAACCAGGTCTAAACTCTCAGTCTAAAGATCTGCTTTAACTCACTGAAGCAGATCTGAGTACAACTGATTTTTTGAGCAATTTTCCAGAAGGTATCTCCACTCACCCTCATCGTCGATGGCAAACCTCTGGGCATTAGAGTTGACGGTCCGAACACGGTCGGCCTGAATGGAGATGTCAGCCTCCACCAGCGCATGTTTCTGAAGCAGATCCTCCACTCCCAACAAGTGCTTTCCATAGTCCTGAGACAGCAGCAGCATCTGTGCACAAAATCAGAGCGGTCACCACGTGCAGCTCACAGCTAGATGACAGACCTATATCACAGCTGGGGGTGTACATCACTGACCACAGTTTTAACGATTTAATAGAAAATTATTCAATACATCAAGTGATCACTTGATCGAAATGTGGCAATTGCACTACATTCGTTTGGTTAAGTTCACTTTTGAAATAGTTTTTTTTCCCTTTCTACTCAAAAACCCCAAAAACTGTTCACTTTATTGTCAATATTCCACTCAGGCATTAATAAATTATATTTAAGGATTGTAATTAAATCAGTTACATATTTGATCAGTCAGATTTTAGAACACTTACTCTACGGCCTTATCAGAAGGAATACAGAGCTAACAACATGGTGTCACTCCCATTACAGGCTACATTAGTTACACACTTGAATGCAATTCATCTTTTTTCCTGTACCACTTCTGATCTACCACTTTCTGTGGATATCGGCCTGATACCCGCTGCTATTTCGGTGCCACCTTTTGGATTTTCTGGCCCCACTGCCAGCTCACACCCCTTATGTGAAACACTGAGGTGAATCCTGACAGCAAGTGAAATCTTGTGAGAGATGCTCTCTTCAACAGCTAGCGACTTCTTCTTGCTCCACTCGCTCACTCACCTGTACTCCTCTCCTGATATCAGCTCTTCTCTATACACTGCATTTCTGCATCTTTTTTACAACCTGACTCATTCCTTCTTCACCCACTCTCTCCCTCCCTCACTGCTTCACCTTCATCTCGTCCATCCAGTCCATTATGTGGAGCATCTCCTGGAAGACGCGCTGCAGGCCCAGGTTCATCTCCAGCCTCTGTCTGCGCGCTTTAAGCAGCTCCAGCAGGTAGTCCCAGAGTCGCAGGACGTTGTCCTTGCGGGCGGCGATGCGTTTGATGTCATGGTAGTTTTCAGCCTCCAGCTCGCGAGCCACCGCCACCACGGCCTGCACGCGCTCCTCATAGGCAGCGATGTCCGTCTCGATGGCCTCATGCTTCTTGGTGGCCGCCTCCACCGCCTGCAGGTCGTAGCCAAAGTTGTCCTGTGGAAAGACAAGAATGGCCAAACTGTGTAATTAACACACATGTATGTATTCATTCAGCAGTTAGCAGTAGAAAAAGTTTTTTCCCAGACTCCTAAATACACTGCCTACCCCAGCTTCAACACACACACACACACACACACACACACCTGAACTGTGAACCATCTTTGCTCCACTTTCCACCTTTGTACTTGACACATTACTTTTCTATGGGCACATGCAGCATCATGTACAAAACATACGTTACATTTGCACTTGAATACTGTATGAGTTTCTGTATTTTTATAAATTAACTGTATATTTATACTGAATTGATGCTCGCCAATTGCACATTTAAAGCACACAAATACATTCCAGTATTCTGTTTGCCACTTGACCAACATTTGCTTTAGATGAGAACAATACACTTTGTACCTCACTGCACACTTTGTTTTACATCTAGAGCTTATATTTATTCTTTATTTGTATATGTGCATTTTATGTGTCTTTTTGTACTCTAAAATCTGGACCCACTCCATTGCATTTCACTGTATCCATGCATATATTTGAGATGACTCTTAGGTTTGTTAAGAGTATTAGGAGTTAAACATCTGAGATCATTTTCCTTTCACTGGCTTCTAGGCGAAGGTCTGTTTGTGATGTTTGTGCTAAAGTAACATTGCTTCATCATGACCACCAGGAGGTGCAAAAACATCTTAGATGTTATCTGAGCCCTCTTTGTTGATCTGATGGTGAGGACAACATGCAATCAGACTGCAACTGCACCGAACTCCCAGCTGAGTCAACTGTGTGTAGGAGGCGGATCATAAATGTGTGTTTAGCTGTAAAGATTTTTAGACTCCACAGGCCGAGTTATATGGCTATAAACCTTAAATGATCAGGGTCTAAAGATAGAGATATAATTAGACACTGATAATTACTGACAATTACTCTACAATTACTGTCCTAATGCTCAGTTTTAAGCCTGGCATGACGTATGTGTGGGATATGATATGAAACAGTATATGAAGCATACATATTCATTTCTGAGAAAATAATGCTTTATATTTTTATAGTGTGTTGTGATTGGTCACCTGTGAGACCAGGCGTTGGTTCTCGCTCAGCCAGGTTTCTCTCATGGCGGCCTTGCGGTCGAAACGGCGCGCCAGCTGCTCCAGCTTCTCCTGACGAATCAGCTCATTCCTCAGCGCCAGCTCGCGCTCATGCTCCGCCTTCTCCAGACGCTCCCACGCCTGACAAATACATTCATAATGACTTTTATTTATACTTTTTCATGTTTTGTTGTAACACAGTGCTATCCATAAGTACACACACACACACACATACACACACAATACTGTTTTATATTTTGTGTTAATAGTAAAAACATATTTATGATCATATTGTACATATACATTATACTGTACATATATATAAAAAATTCATATACATTGTGTATTAAACTGTGCAGAAATATATATATATATTTCTGCACAGTTTAATACACAATGTATTAGTATTTTTCAATTTCATTAGAAACATTTATGTATTCATACATTTAATTGAACAAAACATAAATAGCTATTGTGCACATCTATTGATTTTCCAACATTTTAAATTAAAAAAAGAAACAGTAATTGTGCAGAAAATGTCATATTTCAGTGTGTTTCCTGAATAAACATTTACATAGAAAAAACTTTCAAAACACATTCCCTTACCAGCGGCGCCCAGAATTATGCATAAGACTGTACAAGCTAAAGTCAAAACCTTAGTGTCTGATTTCCCAACATCATGTGAGCTAGGCGAGGCAGGAGGCTGTTTCATAGAGATGGTGTCTCACCTTATTAATGTCTGAGATGAGCTTTCCCTCTCTGGGCATGTACACTTTCTGGTTGTTGGCTCTCATCTTGCTCTGAATTGTAAACAGGAGGACTTCCAGATTACCCTTCTCAGTGAATCTGGAAAAACAGAGTGTTGTGTGTTAAGATGATTTAATTAAATGGTACCACTGTCCAATAAGACTACCCTTAGAAAGGGTTTATAAATGATCTATAATCAGGTTGTTAATTAGGTAGTTTGAATAGCAGTTATAAACAAGTTATAACAGTCATAATACATTAATGTAAACTCACTATTTGGAAAATCTCAGATATTGTTACTCGCTGAGCTTATCTTGTTCCTTTCTCAGAGTTATCCTGTCAAATTCCTCCGGCCTTTGTTAACATGCTACTAGCATTAAAACACCAGATCAATAGATGACTGTCACAACTTGTTTAAAACTGTAGAATAAATCATTTAAAGCGGACTACGACATCATTACCATCCTGATTATAAATCATTTCTAAACCCTTTATAAGAGTAGTCTTACTGTAAAGTGGTGCTAGCTTGTTCAATTTGGTGCTATTTGATACATGAACATCTTTAATAAACATTCTTTTAAAATTCAAAAGCCCCGTTTCAAACGTTGACGATCCAGATTCTGACTGTCCGGCCGTCCCACTTACTTGGGGGGTTTCTCCACGGTGCGGTAGGTGTTGAAAGCCTGGAGCTGCTGCTGGACCCCGACCAGCGAATTGGCAAACTTGCGATTGTTAAGGATGATGATGGTCTGCTCGATCCACTCAAGCAGGTCAGAGGCCAGAGACTCGTATTTCTCGATCATCTTCTCTGTTTCAATGGCATTGTCAAGAACCTGGTGAAAAACACACACAAAGTCATCAACATATCCTTTTAAATTTCTACTGTTCATATGAAACATCGTCAAGAGCTGAACATCTGTAAAGAAAGAGAAACTAAACACTCACTTTCCCAATTCGTTTGCCTTCCACCTTCAGGGCCTTCATCTTGGAGAAGTAATGGTAGTACGTGACGACATAGGTGATGACCGACTTCTCGTCAGGATGATCAACGCTGATATCTGCCACATAAGTCACATATCAGTACCACAGCTGCTTGTAGTGATATGAAGGCTGCTATGAAGGTGTTTTGACTAAGAGAAAGGTCTTACCCTCAGGATCCAGCAGTTTGGTGAGTCCCAGGTGCTGCTCGGCCAGGTTGAAAGCGTTCTGCAGGTTGTAGTGAGCGTTAGACTTCTTCAGCTTGTCAAAGTCAATCAGGTCGGGCCTGTAAACAGGAGCACAGATATGAACAAATGAGTTTGATAGAGGGTCGAATAGGGGAGGGATAGGCAATGGCTTGAACTGGAAATAGAACCTTATCTAACCAATGCCTTTATACCTGTGTTTGTGAATGAGGGCATTGAAAGCCATCCCGTCGCGCCAACTGGTGGTAAAGTTGTGGATGTTGACATTCGGATAGCTGTGAGGAAACCCAAAAATGTATCAGCATATTATAGAGCACCAGTCATCCATCCTGTTTTCTTTCCATATAGATGGCAGCTCTGGTCAATTTGCACCTTCTTTGATATTCTAAGTGAATAAGTCACTTACAGAAAAGCTATATATGCATTTTTAGACATTTCTTGTTGATTTGCTGAATTTGACATAATGGAAAATAAAATAAATTGTGGCATGTGCAAAAATATATATTTTTGGTAATTTGAGGTTATTTGAGTTTTGCAAAAAGGGCATGTTTACAATAAATAAATAGAAAGTGCATGTTTACTGTTACAACAAAACACCCATGAGTGACTGTAAGGCATGAACACAAACAGCTCTATGTCTTAGTGGGAGTCTACTCACCCTGCTGTCTTCATCTGACACCACAGAAGCAGTGCGTCTTTGGCAGAGCGCTTCTCTTTATTGTCTTCCGTCTCAACGCTGATGTCTTGGATCTGTTCCAGAAAAACAGTATAGTCACTTCCTGGCTGCTTCACTGATACATTTGGCAAAAAAAATAATTTTTCATGCACAGTCTGTGCTTTAAGAAGTGGAGCTGGACCGTCCTCAGCACTGACACTTTTACAAAACCCTGAAACACTGCAGCTCCTCAAACACTTCTGCTAATTCCACAGACTCCCATGCAACTATCATATGAGTGTCACTCCACATTCAGGGCTGGAGACCACTGTTTAAACTAAAATTCAAAACTTTATGGGATGTTACCTGGAAGCGGAGGATGATGGTCCAGATGAGGCCGAGCGTGAGGCGGTGGTTGCCGTCGACTATGTCGTGGGAGCCCATGTTCTCCAGGTGGACCCGCTGCTCCTTAAGGAACTGCAGGGCTTTGTCCACGTTCTCCAGGCAGTGGATTCTCATGCGGCCCTTTGTGGGCTTGGGCTGTGGACAGCAGACAATACAATCAGTACTAACGTCACAAAATTTCCTCTGAGCTACAGATCGGGTCCAGCTGGATTCGAGTGTTGCAGCTGGCCGTGTCCCCCGCGAGATACAGTACAGTCACACATTTCAGCATACAGTGCTGCATGCTAGTGTCAGGCACACAATCCTGTGAAATTGTAGATCAGTCTGCTATTCAATTTGCCTTGCTTGAAATAGAAAACTAAAGTGAAAGCTCCCAAATGACAAATAACATGAGTTCACGCAGGTGCACCGGTCAACCGGGTTTACAGAAAAGCAGACAGCGGCCAGTTCCCTCCTGGCAGGAACGTGGAACTGGAGCTGAGAGGCCCAGCTTGGCTGAAGTTAATGATGTACACCGTGGCCTCTGGGATGGACCAGTGCTGTGTTTCTTTTCAGACACCTGCAGTGGAGGAAAGTGGCCCTCACAGGAAAAGCAAAGTGTCAGACTAAGATTGATTGAGCCGTTCACCAAACTGGAGGAAATGTCACACAGGGTTCATGCGTGTAACCTGTTAGGTGAGGTCATCCACCCTTCATACTTCTAAAACATTTTTGTTTGTAAATAAGGCTTTATCACATATTCCTGTGTATTGATTAATAAAGTCTTGGACTAAATTGTCATAGAAATGCTTTTCAGTGCAGGCTTTTTAAGTCCCAGCTTTATAATTTGCTGATTGTCATAAATAATTTATTATAAGATATAAAAGGCTCCACTGATTTCCTGCATGTCTCCTCCCAAATGATCAAAGTGAGATATTTGAAGTTTATAGGGCAACTTTTACTGTACAGGCTAAGAAAAATGGGATCATTAAGTTTATTAACCCCTTGTTCAACCCTTGAACAGACTGGACATTTAGGTGGCAGGGGTAGAAGTCTGGGTCAGAGCAAACTAAAACTGTTGTAAAAACGACAAATGTCATATAAATACGGAATTTCATCAACATCGGCCAGCAATACACACCCCATTCGGCAGAGAGAAAAAAACACATGGCTTGTCGAAGAGCAGTATCTGTCAGTGAGAGTGAATAAGTAACCGGCTGGCGTTAGAGTCCTGTGCCCTGGGACATGACGTGTGAGGAGACTTTGCACTGAGGTGTGGCGCCTGAGTCTGAGGACAGACGGAGCGAAATAATGGATGGGGCTGGGACTAAGGAGGTGGACGCCCAAATCCCTGGAGGAACAGACAGTCCATCATACTTGGAAAGGAAACTCAGACACCCCCTGATCCAGTCGTGGTGTGGGGGGTGGGCGACTGGGGGAAAGGGTAGCAGTCTGCTAAAAAGCTGGACGGGTCTAAGTAAGAAGCGGCTGATGTGTGTATCCCCCCCTGAGAAATGTGGGTGGTACGGTCTTTGTTGAGTGTGTGAGGAGGTCTCCTGCGGACACACACGTGCACACACACACTGCAGTGGCATTGCGGCTTTTTGAGATGCAGATCAGAAGCACACACACACACACACACACACAAGCGTGCACACACCCATATGCACACGCACATACACATACAGCAGGCAGAGAGCAGCATGGAGCGCTACAGTGACATCAGCAGTTTTCTTTAAAATCATTACATCACAGAATGTGTCGATAGCAGCCCCTGTAACATTGGCAATGAGATCCCTGTCAGACAGCCACTACTGTATAACCTCTAGTTTACATACATTTGTTTATATTTTAGTAGTTTTCATTCCACTTTTCTTTGTTTAAAGGACCCATAGCATGAAAAAATGTTCCTCATCTTTTAAAGTAAATAAATACATCATGTACAGACCACTCCCCAGTCCTTACAGCTCATACACAGAAAGCTGTTTTTTAATTAATTGCTTTTCTGATGTCACAAACACAGACATATTTACATGTTTGCCAATTCTGCCTACAGCAGCTTAGAACCGCTCATTCATACTGAAGTCATAAAAAGTGTTTGGCTGAACCTGGACTGCATCGCAAATGAGGTACAACACAAGGCGGCCAATCAGAGCAGAGAAAAAAAAGTCTTAAAGGTACAGCAACAAAAAATAACCAGTTTAATGTAAAGTAATAAAGAAAGACAGGAAACTGACTATGCAAAATGTTTTGGTACATAAAACCACAGATCATAATTGGAGCTCAGAGGAAAAATAAAACAAGAAAGAAATATACACTTTAGTAAAGCACGCTGTGTAAGCTTGCTTGAAAAAGCATTGTAAATATATAGAACTGATTATATACGATTATATAAGAATACGAATTAGACTAAGAAAAAATCCATATTCATGTGTTCTTGGCAGACATCCTGATTTTCATAACTTATTCAGACCTACAATATTACAACATGGAAGGGGTGCATTTTCATATATGATATAAATGAATGAACATTCACAATAAAGAAGACTTGGGGAGGCATGATGCCAGAAAGCTGTTCCATGTGACATTGCTTTCTGTTTTGTCTTCTGTTTTATTTAGCTGATGATCTCATGACTGTTTTGTGAGTATAAAGAATAAATATCTAATAAAACGAAAACCCATGCTAGAGAAGGCATGCCTGGACCCGCAGTGGCACTGCTGCTCTGAAGCGTAAAGTTGGCAGCGTTTGATGCTGTTCTGTGTATTAGAGGAGAAACGCGAGCCCACAGAAAGAGCTCAGTGTTAAGGAGGAAGGAAATGTCGCATTCAAGAGACACGTGTAAACTAGTCGGGTTCGGGTGAATGGACGCGGCTCACTGTTGTATCAGATAGCCGTCCTGAGAGGCCTCAGTTGGAGGCAGATCAGGGGGGTGGTTAACAAGATGGGATTTCTTAGTAAGCTGGATAACCTAAGCCCAAAACGAGGACTGACCAATCGGGCGGTCACTCAGGTGTCCAGGGGCGGTGATGACTGGGTTGACTATGGGCCTAAATGTTGTAGCTAACTGAGAAACCTTGCTTTGTTCAAATCCCCCCATACGTTTACACAAGTGGAATCTTCCTCATCTGAAGTTGCACCACATGCCACTGTGTAAACCGACCCTGTCCTCACAGGTGAGCTTGGCTGGATCTCGCTGACCAGCACTTGGCCTGTTCAGCTAATGCTTGTCCTCAGATACGCTGTGTAGGAGTGAGCAAGGCTGAGAGCGGCCTTGGAGAGCAGCTCGGAGGGTGTGTCTGGATACTGTGTTTCCTTTGCTGTAGGCTGTGTTTGCCAGCGAATCGAGATATCTTATCAGGAGCCTTGGGGATGATAGTGAAAGTGAATGGAGCGCATTCTGGTTACACGTGGCTGGAAGGTGCTCACACACGTCTGCATATCTAGAATTACAGAACTACCCAGACCCTCAAATCTGTACTGATCCCAGCGTTTCCTGTTTATAGCACAGTGTACTTTATACAGAGTATTTGTCAGAGTATTTTCTGCACACTTTCTTGACTTTTATACATTTAAGATAAGATAAGATGTTTTTGTACTGTTTCAAAACAGAAGGTCATGACCCTTCTAGCAGCAATGTAACAGATTAACCACCCAGATCAGATGGTGCAGTGTGTGGAGTTTCACACAGTTATTTTCAGAGAACGCTCATTTTAAGCATGTCTTTTACCCCTTTTCCACTACACTGGTGCTGGTGCCAGGAACCGGTTCTGGTGCTTGGCTGGTGCTGAACTGGGAACCAGCCGAGAACTGACCCGCATTTACACTAGACAGGAGCTCAGCGGGAGCCGCAGGAGAATACGGAACAGGCCACGCCCACTAAATAGAAACAAACATGGCCGAACTCAGTTTGTGCTTGCTGGTTAATTTCCAAACTTTGAGGATTTATTTCAGTATCCAAATGCAGCGGGTTATTACCGTTAAAGAGATCGTCATAGACAACGATTACGTGCAAGACTCCGCCCACCGCATTTCATTCACACACACATTTATTTCACATTTATTTCATTTTGTAAAGCTGCTTTGTGACAATGACCATTGTTAA
>JBBPDB010000039.1:1845576-1869555 GCA_037974465.1 Brachypetersius altus | reverse complement strand
CAGGGCTTATGTATTGTTGGGTTAGGCGTTGGCTAGTTATTATTTGGACAGTTGTTGTATAGATGCTCTGACTGCAGCATCTTAGTTAAATACTTGACTTGGATTTAAGCTGTTTTCAGGTAAGAAACAGTTGTGGACTTCTTAAGCACTGATATTCGTCGCTCTGGATAAGAACGTCAGCTAAATGCCGTAAATGTAAATGTAACCCTATATAATGCATGTTATTCAGTTCTTCTTTGCTCTGTTTACACTACATCTCTTACGTATCTCTAGTATGTAGATTTATAATAGACTTACAATAAATATGTCTCACATATACAGTTGAAACCAGATATTTACATACACTTCAGAAAACAACACAATTTTTTTTTCTTTGCTGTTGAAAATTAAATCAGAGTAAACTTTTTTCTGTTTTAATATTATTATTATTATTATTATTATTATTATTATTATTATTATTATTATTGTTATTATTAACATTTGTTAAATGTCAGAATGTATTTTTTTTAATGTATTTTTATGTACTTTCATCAAAGTCAGAAGTATACATACACTCATTTTATTGTGTCTTTAAACAAAACGAAAACTCCAGATGATTCCATTTTGAACTTCAGAAGCTTCTGATAGGTTAATTGATTCCATTTGAGTTAATTGGTGGCACACCTGAGGATGCATACAAAGGCACACCTCAAACACAGAGCCTCTTTCTTTGACATCATGGGAAAATCAAGAGAACTCAACCAAGACACCAGGAAAAGAATTGTGGACCTCCACAAATGTGGCTCATCCTTAGGTGCTATTTACAGATGTTTGAAGGTTCCACGTTCATCTGTTCAGGCAATTATACGCAAGTATAACCGTCATACCGCTCAGGAAGGAGACGGATTCTGAGACGAAACAAAAACTGTTCCACCATAATGATAAACGGTATATTTGGAGGAAAAAGGGGGAAGCTTTGAAGCCTCAGAACACCATCCCAACTGTGAAGCATGGTGGTGGTAGTATAATATTTTGGGGCTGCTTTGCTGCAGAAGGGAGATGTGCACTTCACAAAATAGATAGCATCATGAGAAAAGAAATCTATGTGGATATATTGAAGCAACATCTGAAGACATCAGCCATGAAGTTAAAGCTTGGGCACAAATGGGTTTTCCAAATGGACAGTGACCCCAAGCATACCCCCAAATTAGTTACAATGTGGCTTAAGGACAACGAAGTCAAGGTATTGGAGTGACCATCACAAAGCTATTATCTCAATTCCATAGAAAATTTGTGGGCGGCACTGAAAAGGCGAGTGCGAGCAAGAAGACCTACAAACCCAGTTCCACCAGTTCTGTCAAGAGGAGTGGGCCAAAATTCCAGCAAACTATTGAAGAAAGCGTGTGGAAGGATACCCAAAACGTTTGGCCCAAGTGAATGTAATAAATAAAAAGTTCCATAAAATTCTCTCTCACTTTATTCTGATATGTTTATTCTGCAAAAAATGTTAATATTTATTGATCTAAAACAGAAAAAGTTTCCTCTGATTTAATGTTTGACAGTAAGGAAAAAAAGTTTTTGTGTTGTTTTCTGAAGTGTATGTAAATATCTGGTTCCAACTGTATCTATCAGGGCTTCATGAATGTCACGGTTTTCTCAGTGTTCCATATGGTCCGCCCAGATAAGAGAAGCGGCCAGCTCCACGATAAACAGGGGAAACGAGTGACAAAGCACACTGCGGTCAGTCAGTTCATTTAATACTAAAATAGCCCCCCGGCAGTCCATTAAATGGGTGTTTGTTCAATGCCTTAAACGTCTTGAAAATAAAATGTTATCTAACTTTTGTCTAAATCGAGTTAAGTACTATAAAATAAAGAACTTAAATGTCACATGGAGATCCCCTCAAATAGAGAGAGGTAAAAATGAATGATTGTGAAAAGCACATCGAAAGCTCCTGGTATCCCTGTTCTGCAATTCAGTTACAGTATAACACATTGGTGTTTCAATAACATGCTTTAAAAAGCCAATTGCAGGACCAAATTACATTTAGCGTATCTGTAACTACAATATACAGTAACACTAAATGAATTAAACCGGAACAACATCTGTTATTCCTAAATAGACATGCCAAATTTCCGAGCATGACTTTATAACTACATTGACAACAGACAAATGAAATGAGAAGAGTATGTTGACATTCAAGAATAAGGCAATGGCAATTCAAAAATAGCTAAAGGTCTGAAAATCCTATCAAGTGTTTGTCCTATCAACAATCAAGAAGTTTAAACCAACCAGAAGAGGGCACATGTTTATTTTGCCCAGACGCTACATAACAAACAAACGCCTGCAGTTTTCTAAGTTCTGAAATGGACTGTACGGTCTCTAGACTTAAAACTTTCATGTATGGGACTTGTAAATATCAACAGCTCTGAAGCACTGAATGAACAGGAGCCCATAAGGTAAATAACATAACAGTGTATCGTGGCGAACAGCAAACAGAGTCTAGCTGTAGCCTTTTAGCTTATAATGACTGAAGGCTTTAATTGCTAAATTCTTAGGGCCACAAAGAAGCCGGCAAGATTTCCACAAACTGAAATGTCAGGTTAAGCTGAATGTACTGTAATGTGCAGACGAACAGTGGTAATAAATATGGAAAACTCAAGTGTGGAGTTAATCTTTATCATTTTATTATGAGAGAACTGGTGAGAGTGAACCAGAGTGATCCTGTTTGCTGCAGTCTTCAAGACCCAACAATCATGAACAGATGTATTCAGGCAGCCTTTTAAGGTGGTCCAGGGATTATTAACAGTTATTTTGAAGAAAAAAAAATGATTCTTTGGCTCAGCATGACCTGTAATGTATTCACCTGCACATGAATTCTCATTCATTATAAAGAAACTCCTACTCAGTCACAACAGCACCTTTTGAAAATGAACGCATGTTTCAATGATTATTTCCACATAATTCTATCACTATGATGTAAGAGAAGTGGTTTACGTTGATGAAAAATTCATAATCTTTTGTTTACAGGGTGGTAATGGGAACCAGTGGTTGTCATGTCTACAGCCTATATTAGCAGAAATTACTTAAAATACTATTATCGACTTGACTGTGTATGATTGAACAAATAATATGAACAAATATGAACAAATAAAAACAGAAGCTATCTTTGGACACTACTTTCCCTTGTAAAGTTCTACAAGTACTTCCTTGTCAAGGCTTATATAGATCAAAGGCCAGAAGGAAACCTGTTAAATGGGTTTCAGACACCAGGCAGCCCATTAATTACTATTTGAAATAAGCATTCATATTTAGGGTAACACTTTGGTGTAACAGCTTGCTTTGGGATAATATTTAAACCAGACAGACATTTGGCCCTTGCGCACTTTTAGTGCACGATTTTAGTGCGTGGTGCACTCACACTAAAAACTGAGCTAAAAACCGGATGCTGCACTGAAATCGGGCAGAAAACGCCGAGCAGAATGATGGAAATTATGCGCACTAAACAGGCGCCATTTTGACCACGTAGCGGAGGGGGCGGGACTTTTGACGTGTTTGAGTTGGATAGTGGCGGCAAACAGTGAAATACAAGCCCAAGCGGAGGCAGTTGGTTCGTATAAATGTAAGTAACGTTAATAAAGTTATTGTACTGATGTACACTGCGGTAAAACAGGCAGATATTTTGGCGGCTGGAGAATCGCAAGCAAATGTTAGTCCGTCACTTCCGCGAAGTGCAAAACGTTAGTGTTCCGTTTAGGACAGCACTGACCCACAGCAGTGTGCACTACAGATGTCTCAGTGCACTGACGGTAGTGCGCGATTTCGGACACACCCTGTATGTTCCGTAAATATAACACACTTTTTCACTGGTATACGGATGATACTATCTCTCTAGTAAACCTAATTTCACTCTCCCATCTTCTTCTCTTTCTGATTGCATTACTGAATTAAAATCATTGTTTTCCTCAAATGTTCTTAAACTGAACAGTGATAAAAGGGAATTTCTCTAAATTGGTACCAAATCAACACTTTTTAAAACTGATTTTTCCATTACAGTTGACAACTCTCATGATTTCCCCTCCACTCAGGTTCAGAGTCTGGGTGTCATTCTTGATAGCACATTATCTTTCCAATCTCATATCAGTAATATCACTCGGTCCATATATTTTCATCATGCAACATAAATCGTCTCCGCCCCTCCCTCACCCCCCCATACCACTGCATACCACTGCTATTCTTGTTCATAGTCTTGTCACTTCACAAATTGACTACTGTAATTCTTTACTAACAGATCTCTCCATAAGCTTCAACTTGTTCAAAATTCTGCTGCTCGTATAATCACTAAACCCCCCTGTACTTATCATATCTCCACTGTTCTGCAGCAGCTACACTGGCTTCCAGTAAAATTACAAATCAGTTTCAAAATTCTTCTCTATACATTTAAGGTGTCTGACCTATCTGACCTTATTCTCCATGGCTGTCGCCATACCTGTCTGACCTTATTCACATCGCCATTCTCTCTCTTTCTCTCAGATCTTCTTCTTCTATCCATCTTACTGTTCCTTCTGCTTGTCTTGTCACTATGGGGAGCAGGGCATTTTGCTGTGCTGCCCCCAAAATTTGAAATTCCTTACCCCCCCCCTAGACATTAGAAATATGAATTACTTTTATACTTTTAAGTGCAAACTCAAGACGCACATGTTAAAAATAGCAGATTTTATGTAATCTCCTTTGTTCTGTACTTGTTTTATATCTTACTGTTGAGTGCTGTGAAAAGCGCCTATAAATAAAATGTAAAATGTATTATTGGAAATTTTCACACATACTGATTGTTGCTATCAGGGCCACCACAGCCATGGCAAACTAATTGCTGTGTTGTATAGTGTTAAGTGGGGGCAGGGAGGCATGACAGGTGACCTTTTGTCTTGCTACCTTTATGTAATCCAGTTGACACCAGTTACAAATTTTCAAAACACTATGCCCTAATGTTTAACCTGTGTTTATTAGTGCATGCATCATTCATATAACTTAATATACAGTAATGCATACGCTTAAAGGTAATTTAATATTAGACATCAACTCCCTATAGAGCCATGTCAAACTTATGGCCATATTAAAGCCTTATCAAGCTTTGCTTTAGCTCAGTAGTGGGGAATTCTGCTAACCCATACTGGGTTAGGTTGAGGCCATCGCATTTGCATAAAGCGACCCAGGAAATGAATACTAAGTTTGTAAGATTTTAACAAAACTGCATTAACTTGATGTTAAAATGAGACAATTATCCCCAAGGGCCATAAAGTACCACTAAGTTTAACTAACATTAACTTAACATGAACTACTTAACAAACTAAGTAGAGTTAATGCTAGGGTAATAGTGCTAATGAAGTAGCAGAAACATGCTTAAAGGCTGGCTAGCTTGCTATCTAGAAACTGTAGCGTTCTGCGGCAGTAGTGCTCAAATAAACACTGCTGCCAAAACAGTACTGTTTTTACCGACACTGTGGTTTAAATCAGCCTGTTACTCATTTATAACTGTGAAGTGAAATGTACATCCTCGCCTGGCCAACTCAGCTAGGAATGATCAGATTTCTGCTGGCTCCACCAATTTCTCCCCTACAGTCCAATGGCAGGTATGTCTGGTGAACTGGAGCTACTAAATTGCACCTAGGCATGTCTGTGTTTGTCCAGGGTGTTTTTTTGCCTTGCACCTTACAAATGCTGGGGTAGACTCTGATATTTTAGATAGAAAATGAATCCTAGTCCCGGGGTTCAAACTGTTTTGCAATATTGGATGGTTGTATCTGCTCCCAACACAGCTTATTTTCCCATTAATGAACGCTTACTGAGCTGTTGTGGGCTTGTTAAAGCAGGGAAAGGCAGTTTACCTCCAGTACCAAGGTTAGGTAACATTACACATATTAACACCAGTTAATTTTAAAATCAGGAAAGCACAAAAACATCAGGTTAATTTAACTTCTTAAATTCTTTAAGATACATTTTCATGTATGCTTTTAGTGGGCGTTACGTTCCAAGAGCAAAAATGAACATAAAAATATGGAAAATATTTTCATAGTGTAAACCCTAAATGTAAATACCGATATCACCCCTGCATAGACTGTACTGTAATTCATGCATTTTCTTTGGTATGCGCTGTCATTTTCACTGGCATAAGCAGTTAAATACAGTAATAAAACTCTATTAATGCTAGACACCAACTTATCCAATACAAGGTGTTACATAGATTGCACTATTCAAGAGTTAAACTCAATACTTTTTATCCCACTACTTCCTCTCTCTGCAATACGTGTGAATCTGCGGAGGGTTCGCTGAGTCATCTTTTTTGGGCATGCCCTAAAATCTGTGAATTCTGGTCAGAAGTTTTTCAATTTCTTTCAGAGGTTTATGCTTGTGAGCTTCCCTTAGATCCTGCAACTGCTGTTCTTGGCTGGGGTCAGTCTCCTTGCAGCATCTTAACAATGCTTTCCGAGTGCCTGTACAATATGGTATGATAATCGCAAAAAAATTTATTCTTTGCATGTGGAAGAGGAAGTCAAGTCCATTATTCAAGATTTGGTTGTCCGAACTTTCCCCCACCCTTCACGTAGAAAGGCTTAGATATAGTATTTCTGGAAATATAGATGTGTTTGAAGCTTCTTGGAGACCTCTATTCAATCACCTGTTAAAAATTCCTGCCAACTGAGACACTGCTTGAAACCTTGTAGTTGCAGTATCTGTGATCATTTTATTTTCTGTTTTGTTTTTTCTCTTTTTCTCTGGCTAAAGTGGAAAATAGTGCTGACATTTGCAAAAACAGGGAACGCCCTGTTTTCACTTCCCCCCCCCCCATCATCTCTGCCCTAAGTACCTAGGTTGCCATATATTTGTTTTTTTACTGTCATTTTTTTTTTTATTTTGCTGCCATTACTCAGTGATATGGTTGACTGCTGAAGATGTGTATTGTCTTGTTTTGTAATTGTGTTGTTTTATTTTTTTTCCTTTTTCTCTTATATGTTTGATATTCAAAAAATTACCTCAATAAATATAATATTAAAAAAAATACAGTAATAAAATACAGGGAAATATACAGGGCTTTAAAAAGAACAAAAATGAAAAACACGAGAACACTTGAGATGCTCCAAGGGGAAAATTCTGGGCAGCAGCCGATCAGCACCAAGGAAAAATAAGTAACATTCTCAGATTAGCTATTTTCAAACTTCCCATCCCTGAGTACTGTGAGGTATCCGTCTAAGGGCGGAAGTCAATCAGCAGAAAAGAGAAATAAATAGCATGCTCGGATTGGTTACTTTCAAACCTCCCGCCTCTGACCATAGCGGTCTTTCACCATCCCAAGATGCACTTTCATTGTGTTTCTCTCCACAGTGTCAAAATATTTATGGTTATGTTTTATGGAAATGCAGCTGAATTTATGTTAATGTTTATGTGACAAAAATTCTTAAATTATATTTTTGTCTAATATAGCACAATTGTACAAATATTTATCTCCACGAAAAAAAGCAGTGTCTTCTGGGCCTCGTCCGCCCTGCCCCCTCGTCCTCCTGCAGGGTTTATGTTAGGGCTTGGTGCTTAGCAACCCAGCACAAGGACAAGGGTGTGTAGTGGATGAGGCCCAGACGTCCCAAAAGCAAAAAAAATGCAGAGGATATCTGCCTTTTCTGTGCATGTGCAGGGGGTTCCTCAAAACATTATTGGTTAGGTTCTCAGAAAAAAATCCACGTGAGGCGGAAATCGCAACTGCTGATCCGTGTATAAGTGGCCAGTTACTGTACACACAACTAATGTTAACTTACTTAATATCCCAGCCTCAGCCTTTCTCATATGGAAAAACCAGAACCGATGAGTCATGAATGCATGAATGAAGTGCTCTTTTGAACTCAACAGAAAATCTCTCCTTCCCCACCTTCCTCAGACTCTATAGCTCCACCTCCTGCCACACACCTACACTATAATCTGTGCAATAACCTGATGTTACTTTGTTGTGCAATTTTTTACTGGGATTAAATCATGATCATAATGTTCATTATTATCTGATTATGTGATTTAGTCTGACATGTTTAATATCATGCAATTTTATCTCATGGGGTGCTAAAACATTATGTGCATTATCTTATCATCATGTGATAAGATATCAACTACTGATCTCTATTACTTGCAAAGCACTCCTGAGTTATGTCATTAGTAATTCACTTGACTGTAAGTTACTATCTATTGTATCTATACCCCAACATTTGTGTAGACAACAGAGCTTTATTGTTCTGTCTGTACAGCCATAGCACAAGCAATTTCCTCCAGTATCAATACACTTTTCTGATTTAATTCTGATTCTTATGATACTCACATCTGTAACCTGTATGTCTCTGGAAAAATCACTCAGACTCAGGGCAGGCGCAGCTTAACACCGTGGGTATCTGCAGCTGAGGTCAACTCAGAACCAGGCACTGCTGAGGATCCTGCATTATCAGGAAGTCACTGTCTCCATATTGTCTCTCAGGATTGTGAGTAATAAAACCTTCTACCAATGTCTGGACTTGCTAGATGGTAGTTATCCAATGTCGCAGCAAAGCTGGGATCTGAGAATGCAGTCGAAAGAACTAGGAAGACACCTAGGAAAAGTATATGAAGGATTCGCTTCAAAAATCTTAAAATGTCAATAAAAAAACATTTTCCTTGAGGAATGGTAACAACACATGATCTAAAAACAAAGGCAAAATGTGAAACGGTGCTAATGCACAACACGCGGGTAGCAAGGCTTTAATCTAAGCGAAGAGGTTGCTGGCACTTCATAATGCACAGTAATGGAAACCAATGGAAAGCAATGTTTCAAAAGGAAACTGTTTCAAACACATAACTAAAATTACCTGATTCTTTTCAATAGATCTGTTTAAATAGTTTACTGCACTGCATTACATTTCAAAATATTGCCTTCCAAACTTGTCTATGTGCAGATTGGTGATCTGTGACTCTGGGGTTGGGAGCAGGCCGGCTCCATGCTAGAGATGTTTTCTAATAATAATGTACGGCCCTCCAAATGTCAGAGACAGTGGTCTGTTCAGCATTTCACCATCAGCTAAAGACAGCAAAGGGCTGGTCGTCTTTTACAATGAGAGTGACCATAGAGAAGAGAAACAGAACCATTTTGGTACTAGCAGATTTTCTCTAAAATAAACAAGATCTGATGAATATTTAAACTGATATTTGATAATGTATTTATTGTACATTGGAAAAGCAGAATATTTAGGCAATGTGGGCCAACTGAACTAAAATGTCTACATTTCATTCAGATCCCAGGCTTTCTAGGAGCTGAAAAAATACCTGTATTTTTAGTTTTGTTTTATTTAATAGAATCAGAATCTTTATTGATTTATTGTATTTAAAATGTAGATTGGGAAACTTACATTTCATTTTTTGCAAACCTATTCCTTTACCATACTGATCTTAGGCACTCTATTTGAAGCACCTTTTTAAAGAATGCATATAGCATTCTGGATGGAACCATTTGGGAAATGAACATTTAAAGACCCTCCATAATGTAAAGTTAAATCCCCCTTCCCAAAATCACTGGTCCAAGCCAATAACCACACTGGAACAACAAACTTGCAATGGAGCAGGCTGGACAGTCACAGTGTTGGATCATGCCATGATATGAGACAAATACAAAAAGCTAACATAATTAGGAGCCCATTCAAACAGTCTGACCTTCAAATAAATTATTTTCAAGCGAATGAGGGTAAAGGTCACCATGAGTGCAGCCGAAAGGCATCATCTCATCGTTCATGAGCCTGGCTAAGCTCGCACAAAAGAGCTTTCTGTATTAGCAGCCAATTTCCCTCTCTGGTTTCTCTGTCCCATCGTGCAGGGAGATGGGCTGTTGGTCCCTGAGCACCAGTCACAGGAAATGAGTGCAGTCCGGTCATAGCAGACACGGCAGCAGAACATCATTACCTCAGCCATGTCTGCATTTCTGCTCAATCACTCCAGTCACACATGCCTATACAATAGCCCAGCCAGACAAGGAGCTTTAGAAATCTGGGGGTATTGGGACATCAGAGAATCCAGATGATGTCATATAAAGTGTTCATTTCTTACACCGTGGTAAGAGCATGATAATATGTGCCTCTGTCCTCAAAATAACCACAAGGCAGCAATAAAAAAAATAAGTGATCACAGTAGAGGTGTGGCAGGCACGTACACACAGGTCATCATTTCCTTAACCAGAACAGGAGAAGGGGATTCCCTTTATTTCATCGAGGTGGTTTGACCTCTGACAGGTACCACACACTGCTCTGATTCAGATGCCACAATTGCAAACGTTGCAAAACTATTTAGATCGCCTTAGATAAATGGCTCTTGTACTGTATACATGGATACGATGATTCAATAAACATAGAACACAAAGCTGAAATTTTATGAATACTAAAGACCATTTTCATTCAGTAAATTTTGCTGTTAGACATCATCTGGTAGGATACAGGGACCAACAGGCATTTAGTAAATCGTACATCAGAGCTTAAGTAGTCTACGTCTGTTCTTCCTACCTGTAAAGCCATACTAAATTCAACAATTTTCTTTTTTACCAAGTTACTACCAGTTAAGTTACACATCAAAAACCTGCTGAAAACCAAGAACCGTTATCACAACATTTATTCTCTGAGCTTTAGCCAGAGGTTCTGAAGTGGCTTGTGCTCACCGGCCTGATTTACAGTAGAAGAAAACGTGCGGTCGAATGAGATTAGTGGATATGCAGAATGCTGTAATCTGATTGACCCTGTGGACCAATGCGCTCAGGGAGATGGAGCTGCGCATGGGCTGATGCCTGTAATGACCATGACACAACTCCTATCCCGTCATAAGTTTCTGAATCTAATGAAGCTAATGATGAATGCATGTCCTGAGATGATGAACTGATATCTGACAAAGAATGGAAAAACACAGACCTGTAGACCCAACAGCAGTGATTTCAGAAAACAAAGGGGGCAAATCTGAAAAAACATTTTTAAAATATCTAAATGGTGATGGATGAGATATGCAGGTCAAAAGACGGCACCTGACTAAAATCAAGCATAAAATTGCATCCATATTTGTACTAGCAGACATTTTCTCCAAAATAAACAAGATCTGATTAATATTTAAACTGATATTTGATAATGTATATATTGTACATTGGAAAAGCAGAATATTTAGGCAATGTGGGCTACATTTCATTCAGATCCTTGGCTTTCCAGGAACTGAAAAAAACCCTGTATTTTAAGTTCAGTTTTATTCAATAGAATCAGGATCAGAAAACTTGATTTTTCTGTATTTAGAATTTAGTGTGGGAGACTTTAGTTTTTTGCAAACAGATTTCTTTATCATTCTGAGCTTAGGCACTCTACATTTGAAGCACTTTTTTAAGGATGCATACACATCAATATAGCATTCTGGATGGAATTATTTGGGAAATGAGATAAATGAAAGCACCAAGAAACATTTGTACAATATTTGTAAAATATCTGAATGGTGATGGGTGAGATATGCCGGCCAAAAGCACTGACTAAAATCAACCATAAAAATGCATCTACCACAGAAGCAACATGTTACGTGTGGGGATGGTACAATGCTCAGGGGTACCTCTGAGGTGCCACTAGCAGTAGTGGGATTCAAACCCACGACCTTCTGATTGCAGGGGCAACACCCTAACCACCAAATAATGCAATGCTATCTGGTGGCTACTAGCTTCCACTCATTATTAGCAACATTAGCACGTATGGTTAAATGTTTCCTTTAAGGAAAGAAATTGTCAGGTTTTTTTTGCACACATGACAAAATGCCAAATATCAGCTGTTCTATAAATATATGATAAGATAAAACCGAAAAAGAAATAGTTGAATTACTAGTACTATACATGTCAGTTTCGATTTTTATCACTCTTTTTGTATTTTGTCTTTTGGGGGTTTTGAAAAGCGTTCCAGCAACATTCCATTCTCCCAGGTGAATAGAGGTTTCTACAGAAGTAAAGGAGTGATGTTTGAAGAAACTACAAGTGCAGATGTCTATACGCTTTAATTACTGTGGAAATCTGAATAATGTAGTATATGGGAAAGAAGGTGACAGTTGTTTATTTGTTGTTATTTGTTTATTTGTTGTTAGGAGTAGTAATAGAAGTAGTTCCACAGAACTGTGAATAAAGTGTGGCAATGCCTCTGTGAAACTGTGGCTAAAGTTTTTTTTAATTACACATAAAAGTGAGTCAGCTTCTAGTTCTCTCACATACGTGAGTTTGGTGAAATGCAATTTTAGTTACGTGACTCTGAGGACCAGACCTCTCATTAGAGAGCTTCAATTCTGCAGAGACCTATGATGACGCATGAAGGACTCGAGGAAAAAACGAGCGACCCGCTGTATAAAACAGAGGACGACCAAAGACGACAAGATCCTCACGTAACACGAGAGAGAGAAATAAACACATTTTATATTGAGGGAGGGGACAGCTGCGCTTTCAGCACCCCGGACAGCACCAGCAGCTTCTGGTACCACCAACAATGTGAGTAGCAAACGATTATCTTTCCATTTTCTTAATTGAAGAACCAATCACTCTTTCTGCCAAACCATTTGTGCATAGCTGCCGAACCTTCACGTTTCACACAAAAATACAAAGGTTCTTCAGAGGTTCCTGGCTTGAACCTATGGCTCCTGGAGATGACACTTCACATAGGACCGTGCGTTGGGATTTTATTAACCTCTGTTCTTTCCTCTTTTACAAACGCCTGTTGTTTATTAATTTGTAGTAAGCAGTAGCAACCATTAATTGTCCCGAAGATCAGCCTTCCTGCAGAGTGTAGTTCCAACCCCAATCTGCCACACCTTTTCCAGCTAATTAACGTCTTCAGATCTTCTTCGTCGGCTCCATCGGTGTCAGATAATGAGCGACCGCACGTTGGATCCAAGCTGAAATTAAACTCTGCAGGAAAGTAGATCTCCAGGAGGATACTTGATGTTCTACAGCCTTTTTTTTGGGGGGGGGGGGGCTTTTTAGGCACGAGATCAAATGTCTGAACTGGAGGAGTCCACCAAAAGTACACTAGTGAAGATCTCATGGTCTCACTTTCCTTCTTAGATATGAAGAACGCCATGGCATCATTGAGCAGTTCTCAGTTTCTCTTCGTACTCATCTGCTGCGTGCTCTGCTGCAGGTCTACAGCTCTTCCAGCAATCGCCACGTACTCCACCATGAGGTGAGAACTTCAACACACCAGTTTCTGAACATCTTATACTCCAGCACACCAGATTCTGGCCATTTAAAACTTCAGCACACCAGTTTCTGGCTGAGCCGCAAGTTTCCTCTCTCCAACCGCAGGTCCGGGGCGCTGGGTGGTGACGGAGACGCGGGCTGGTCGAGCGATCCGTCCCAGGACGCGGAGATGTATAAATTACTGTACGAAATCACGAACACGGTTGAAAGGTATAAGGCAAACAACGATCGTAATAATAAATCGCTAAAATTACAGAGACGACCTTAAACATCTTAACTCTGAGTCGGGCCAGTGCAGCCCCGCCCGCGCCTCACTTTCAACATATCTTCCAGACCCACCTTTACCATTCTGTCTTCCAGACCCGCCAGACACGCAGACGGACTTTTCACCAGTGGATACAGCAAACTGCTCGGACAGCTGTCAGCCAAAGAGTACCTGGAGTCTCTTCTGGCCAAGAGAGTCAGGTAAAGTTATTCTTCATAACTTTCTTCATAGCTCTGCTCTGATGAGTGGATTACTGCTCAGAACTGTCAACACACCAAATCATTATTAGTAATAATATTATTCATTTTTATAGATGCATATATATTATTATATATGATGTGTGTTTGTTTGTGTGTGTGTGTGTGTGTGTAGTAATGTCAACAAATCTACAAATATAAAAACAGTGTTAATTTACTTATTTATTTAGTATTGCATTGGTATTTGTTTTGTTGATTATGGATTTGTCACTATGTACAAAAATGACTGTGATTGTCAGTTATTTGTTTACTGCCATTTACTGTCATTTCCCAGTGTACTCATCATTGGAACAGACCTACTAAGAGAAATGGTTGTTACTATTTATAGAAATACATAAAGAATTGGCTATTTATTGGAAGATGCCTAATAACTATTACATAAATTTCAATATCTGTGGAAAAAGTAAACAGAGTGAAAAATGTATTACATTTGCAGCTGTCTGCTAGTTGCTATGAAATTTTATTATGGACTATATTATAGAGTCAGACATGTCTGGTGCATTCCACAGATGTATGATTATAGAACAGGCACTGTTTTCAGAAATACCTTTTTAGCTGGTATATTAAAACTATATACCACGGCAACATAATGTGCATGCATGTAAATATAACAACTAGAATACACTGTGTAGACTAAACTAATAGACGTTGGGTAAATAACGCCCTCCCCTCGATTCCTGTTGCTCTGCAGTGATGAACTGAGCGCAGAGCAGCTGAGGATGAAACGCCATTCAGATGCAGTTTTCACCGACAACTACAGCCGCTACCGCAAGCAGATGGCGGCCAAGAAATACCTTAACTCAGTTTTAGCAGGAAAAAGGAGGTAGGAGGTTTCCTCAGTAATCCACGCATGCCGTCATTGCCTGTGCTTGTATGCGTCTGTCTTATAGGTCTTGCATGCCAATTTTGAGGAGTGTTTTTTATTCTTAATAGCTGTGAACAAAATCATTCAGAGTGGTTGAATGCAAATTATGGAGAAACGTACCTAGGCAGTTTTGTTCATAGAGATGGAGAATGCCACAACAACTTAAAACCTGTAAAAGCTCCCTCACAGAATGTTGTGGCATGAAATAATTATGAGTACATTGCCTGATATCTAAGACATTTAATGTAGCTTTGAGTTAATATTAATAACATATAGTAAAGTGGTACATGTAGGTCATTGTAAGGTAAAATAATCCCAGAAGAAAACCTTCTGAGTCACTAGTTTTCTCTACAAATCACCAAAGACCTCTGAATGATTTTTACTGAATTTAATGGGTGAACCAAATATCTAGTACATTAGCCTTATAGCTCAGGGAAAAAGTAAAATCGAAAAAATCAGACATGCCAAACATGTCTCAGCTAATTTGGGGTGTCACAACTTTTGCTTTCTAACCTGCTCCTTGTGTGCTACTGCAGCCCAGAGGATGCTCTAGCCATGCCTGCCCAGTCCAAAAGCACTGAAAACTCCTTACAGCAAAGCTATGAGGACCCTGTTGACCAGCTCCTCCAGCAGCTTCCGCTAGTATGACCGCTTTCCTCCAGAGTTAGTCCCTTCATACTACTTTCTCTTCTATTTCTCTAAGCATGTCATTCTGGAGATTCATTTTTGCAGTTAACACAGGGAGAGGTTAAGTCTGACACTCATTTCATCTACTTCTTTTAATTCGCTTACACTCACCCACCTACACCCACCCACATGCTCCCCCACCAGAACATGTTTGGTTTGGAGGATTCAGAGTGTAAATACTTTTAAGTATCTCTGCATGAATAAACTGACATCAAATCGTATCTGCTGTTTTCCTTCCAGCACCTCTAGATGACAACAGCTGCACCGTTTCAAGTTTTCAAGACCTTCTCCATCTGAGACTATTTATTATTCATTTATTCTGGGATCTTCACCCAATTACCATACAACGTACACTATTTAAACATATTACCATACAACTCCGAAATAAATGAATGTTCGAGTTATAAAAACAGTGGTATTTAAATGTCTTTTTGGTTGTGTGTCAAAGCTAAATGTTTTTTATTTGTTGATAAAAGAGCTATATTTTGACTGACTGCTGACATTGATACATGTCATTTAAACAATAAAAACAAATGGGAAAAAAAAGATTGTTTGAGTTATTAGTGTCACGACCCCCCGAGTTTCCCCAAAGGACACATGACTGCAGGCGGGCTTCCATGACTTTGAATTGACTTTTATTCAGCACAATACTATAACCAAAATGGCACGTGGGTCAAAACTCTAGAACTCTCAAATAAAAGGCAAAACAAGATAACTGAAAGCAACTGCTACTACAACAGTGCACATAAGGTTTTAAGGAGACATATTGCAACGGTTGACCGACAATGAGGTCCACTAAAACACAACTTAAATAGTACACACACTTCACCCTAAGTACCCCCTACAGCTGACACCAATTCTTACACAGGGGTACTCAGGGTGTCAAAATAAAAGACACACACATAACCCCAGGACGCCCTCTAGCGGCCGTCCCCTAATACAACCACCCAGAGGTGTAACAATTACAGGCAAACAAGGCTAGAGGTTAAAGACAAATGTGAAAATAAAAGGTTCTTGCTTTGGTTCTATGAGAAACCTTTAACAGAGATGCTTTACATCCTGTGAAGGACTTTTGCATTCCACAGAGGATGGTCACAAATGATATTATATTTAACTTAACATTAAACGCAACAAAGATTAAGCTATTCTGGAGTAACATTTAATGTTAGAAATGTTTTATAGTAGTACTGATGTAAATACACTTCAGTTTTAATGTATTTGTATAAGCGTATCTTGATGTAACAACTGTCTTGATGTATACTGTCATATACGCACTCAAGCATATTAGATTGGGGTAATTACATTTCCATGTACAACATCTTTCTAATTGTAGAAAGGGATGTGCGATTATCTACATTAAAGTAAACAGTCACGCCTGAATATACCACAGCACAGCACACAGTGTGAACAATGTGAAATTCTTTCTTTGCGTTTAACCCATTCATCAAGTAAAGCAGTGGGCTGCCACCAACGAGGGGTGGCTTGGGAGCAGTGTATGTGGATGGTACCTTGTTTAAGTGCCACTTGCAGCCCTGGGATTCAAACCCTCGACCTATTTAAAAGAAACATTTATTGAATTAATATGGATTAAGACCAATGTCCGTTCAGGAAGGAGGCTCAGATGTCCGTGATTTGGTTTTCATTTAAATACAAAACAAAGAAGGCAGGTGGGCCAAAGCTCAAAAAAGGGAACAGAGCTGAGGATAAGGTGAGGGAGAACAGACAACCTAGACTAACACAGACAGACTATATACTGTATATATATACATTTTCCTTAGTTTTTAAAACTGAAATTTCCTCCTCATTTCCAAATAAAAATAGTGTTCATAAACCAAAAACCCATGAAAAGACAAAAATAATTATTCCTTAATCCCTTGCCACTGAAAAAACTTACACCTGAATCTTACCAGGGAAGAGACCACACGCAGTATCAAAAGTCCACACAAGTCCTGTCCGATGGCGGCCTCTAGCGGCCGCCGGCTGGGGACAACCAGACTGGGATTCCACTGTACCTGCATGACAACTTTACAGGAACTGCCCACTTATTTTAAAGAGTAACTTGTACGTGTAAGTTAATTCGGATTATTAGTTTTGTAACATGCCAAACTGATGAAATCGTCTAAATTAATTCTGTAATTTTTACAATAACTACACAGAAATAAAGGGCTGTTTAGGTTACCATATCATAACATCGAATGCAGCTAGCTAAAGGAAAGTTAGCATGTCCTGAGCAGATGCAGTGTGTGTACTCTCCAAATGTGTATAATTAAAGTGGCCCCTTAAACTTAAAGGTAATTAAAGTGCCCCAATATAGTCACACGTGAACACCACAGCACACAGTGTGAAATTCTCTGCATTTAACCTGTTCAGCAAGGGAAGCAGTGGGCGGCCACCAATGAAGGGAGCAGTGTGTGGGGGGTGGTCTCTTGCTCAAGGGTACTTCAGTTGTTCCACTAGCAGTGTTGGAATTTGAACCCACAAGACTCTGATTGCAGGACCAACACCCTAACCACTAGGACATCACCTGCTAAGAGTAAAGCCCCCCCCTTTTTTACTTTACCTTAACTGTGTGTTGCTGAAGCTGGTTAGGAGTGAGTGGTGCCCATGAGCTTAAAGATATGTCGTGTGTGTCACTCCTTCCTGTAAGTGCGGTTCTGGTTCTCTGGGTGCGGCGCATGGATATTTCAGTTCATTTTTTCAGTTCAACCTGAGAGCCTGAGAAGCATAAAGTGGAAACCCATCACATGGGTGGTCAAATATTCTCATGGTGCAAAGAATAGTGCTAGTTGACTGACAGCTATAAGGAGTAACAGTAAAGTAAATTATCAGCAATTAACAAACCAATATAGCATAAACATATCATTTTTACTTGAACTGGGTCACGGTGTGTGTCAGGCTTCCATTATTAGTCAATATAATACCCTTTGTGCCTCATCGTGTTGCCTATATTAAACTATTACCTCCGTGCTGTTTAAATAGACCATCTGATTTAAGACTGTACAAGCTTTGCGCAAGCATTGCTGGTCTGTTACCAGCAGAGGGCCCTCTATTGACAAGCATCTGGAAGTTTCTCTGAAAAATTGCCAATGTATTTTATTTTCTGGCCCACAAATCACCATCAGCAAGATAAATCCTGCTGTCGGCCCTAATTTTAAAGGTCATCTAATACAATAGGCATGCTGTTATAGTGCATATACAACTATTTGTTACTGTAGGTAGCTTGTGTAGTTCAGACATGTTTGAATGTTCAATGCACTATGCAATTCTATGCAAATATAAATAATTTCACTATTGTATAGAGATGGGCAAATTTTGTATTGTGTGGTTATAGAGATAATTAGTGTGGTTATGTCATTTATACATTTTAGATGATAGAGATGTGGAATTTATGAGTTAAGAGCTTATAGATATGTATCAGTTATGTATTAAGTAAGTTATAAGTTATAAATAGATAATTTATGCATTGTATGGTTATAAATATGTTTTATGCACATGTTGTGTACAGCTTACTATGCTCATGTGATCTGGGAAGTGAGAGATATGTATAGAAACTACCATTATTTTTCAAACTGAAAATATCAAGGAAAATACTGTCCCTTGTATTTCCATTTTTGTTCAAAAGAACCTGCCACCATTTATATTGCATTAAATTGTATAAATAAAGGATCAATCCACAATAGCTAGGAATGAATAATTGCTGCATTGACATCCATTGAAGTTAAATGTTATTCTTCTATTTTAAAATGATAATTTATTCTGACAGGGACAATTTATGAAATTAAATACATTTAATTTATAAAGCACTTTTCAAAATACCCAAAGACGCTGTACAATTTTGAGCAGACAAAGAAAATGGAGCATTTTGTTTGTCTACACAAACCAAGCGCCACAAAATTTATAGGAATCCTCAGTTTTCCTCTGCAGAGAATTGGTGTAACAGCCCCTGATCACGCTTGAATTTTTTCATTAAAATGTTCCTGTGTTTGTGTTTTCTCCCTCTGTAGTATCAAAAATAGAATTGAGTATCGAGTACCATCCTTAGTATCGGTATCGAGTTTGAAATTTCAGTTTTGTGACATCCCTACTTTGTGGCAATAGGTAATTAGTAATTTGTATTACTTCTATCTAATGTCACATCTGTCACGTCTGGGGCGCCTCGATCACACCCATGTCTTGTCCTGTCTTTTTGATGTCATGTGTTGGTGTGTCTGGACTCCAGGGTAATCCTGGTGAAGAGGCTGGAGGATCTGCACGTGAATCAGCCAGGTTGCTAGGCACCTGATTACTGGCTCCCCAGTCTTATGTTTGAGTCTAGGTGTTCACTTGTTTCAGTGATAGTTTCAGTCTCATGATTGGTTGTTTGTGGCGAGCTAAATGTTGATGCAGCTAAAGAGCCAGCCATCTCCTTTCCTAGGTGTGTCTGTGTGAGTTTATTACAGCATGTGTGGGATCAAGGGAACAGGGACTCGCCAGCCCAGCCCAGGTCTGACTGCCTCCTGCCAGCTGCTTCTAGTGGCAGTCCGGAGGGAAGCTCTGCTAGGCTAAGGCTTCCCAGTGGCATGCACGGTAGACAGTGAAAGTCTGCTCTCTCTCCGTGTCGCCCCTCTGTCTCTACAGGCCGAAGTCAGTGAGAAGACTCTCACTTCAAATGGGTCCATGGGAAGTGAATCAACTTTACTTGCCACCATTGCCTAAAAGTATCTAGAGCGATTCGGGCAGCTGCCGAGTGCACTGCCCCCCTCAAGCCTTACTGGGAGTGGACAGACTTCTGTGATCTGGAACCTGCACCTGTGTTGTGAAGGACTTTGGAGCTCATTCTGGGTTTAAGTTCATTAAAGCTTGTTTTTTTTTCTGAAGTCCATCCTGCAGTTGCTTCCTCCTTACACAACGTGACATTGGGTTCAGTTCATTCTCATGATTAGTGGTTGTGAACTGGGACAAAAGGAGGAAAGGCACAGCAGTCATGTTCCTGCTACCCCACAGGAGACTCTCCTGACAGCCCATAATGAGAAAAATCCAACCTAATGTCTAATTAAAACAAAAATACAACACCCTGGTCCGACCTGGCACGTTTCCTTCTTGACATTTGCTGGGCAGGAGGAACCCGCCTGTAACCATCATGGACAGATAGTACTGATATCATAGGCCTTACGGATGAACATGTTTATCTATGCAGACTCAGCTCAGAGTAACTGATAGGGTGGCAGGAAGGAATACGAAAGCCACGCAGGAAAGCCACACAGGTAATCTAATACTCTTAACAGCACAAGCCGACTGGTGCACCAATGTCTAAATTAGTGTGGTCTAAAAGTACAATCCAAGAGCCTCCTGTTCCACTCCTTATCTGAGGGAAATGTTCCAACAGAGACAGAAATGGTTGTGTTCTCTTGACATGTATTAAAGGGCCTATATATACCACAGAGTCTAAGCTGCAGATTGTCCTGTTTTTGTTATCCAGAAATGTACAAACCCTTTCACACATTCACCCATTCAGCCTACAGTGGTTTAGCCCTCTTCTTCATACTGAAGTTATAAGAAGTGTTTTAGCTCAGATTTAGCATAATATGGAACAGCCAATCAGAGTCCAAAGACATATATCCGTCTTAAAGGCCTGATAAAAACAGCGTGATTAATTCTACGAGATAAAAATAGGTTGTAAAAAGGTTATGTAAAAATGAATTATGACTGCATTTGACACATAAACAGACACACGTTTATGGGCCCTTTAAGACTAGTCTTGGCCTGCATTGACTGAACTGATGTAATGTGCATTATGCGTAATAACATGCACCTAACCATCATTTGGGTTATTGGTGATACACTTAACTGTAAGATATATATCTATAGTATTTATATAGTGTATTTCAAAATGAGTTTTTAATTGCATTTGTTTAGACTTTATATTTTATTGTGCTCTTGTCTTTGTGCCTACATAGTCATAGCAAAAGCAATTTCCTCCAGGATCAATAAAGTTTCTGATTCTGAAAGTAGTCCAAATATAGTATAAGACTATACTCAAGTTGTGTACAGGAAACTGTAAAGTTTACAGACTGGTCTCACCTCTATACTGTTTTATAGAATGGGAGCCCCTAGTTAAATAACATGTTTTGGTGGTTTTTTTTGCTAAAAATGAGTACAAATGCTTCTACACAATTGAATGCACAGTTGCTGTTTACTTGTTGCATTGACGAGCTGGGAAAAAAATATATTTTCTGTTAAATGAGAAGGAACTGTGCCCTAAAATTTGCATTAAATGTCATAATTCAGTACATTCCCTTTAAAGGGAACATCAACAAAACATTTTTGCATAGGACTACATATATTTAAACAAGAGTTCAAAATATTAATAGAAAACAGCACTACCTTTCACCATATTCCTTCTTTTTATATGTGATTTTGATTGAACGAGCATGTTTCTACCGATTCTATCTTTTAATTTGATCCAATCTTAAGTTTGAGAATCCAGAATAGTTGAATTAAAAGTTTCCAAGCAGGATCAGACAACTCAAGTATTAGTCCTTCACGTTTAATGTCCTGAGAGACCCGAGGTAGTGAAATATAACGTCTTTTCTACCACTCCCTTTGAGCAACAATTGATAAGTCCCCCTTGGTCTTTGAACTTCTGCTGTTGAGCCACCTCTCTGGACAAAGTTTGAATACACAGTCGCACACGTTTCAACAGCAGGTATGTTTTTAACCCTTTCTTCTAATGTTTATTTGCTTATTTATCAGTAGACTGTTTAGTGTTTAGTTAAGAAGAACTGTAAAGGAAACAGCTGAGGTGTTACGCGTTAACACAGGCACCGCTGAGAGAACGTGACGGTAGCATTGGTTACACTCGCAACATTCTCAGAGACTGGGGTCAAATTAGATGGGCTTGGGTAAACCTCAAAGAGAACAGAGGACAAGATTAAGGAATGCAGTTTGAATTAAATAAACTATCGAGCAAAAGAGTTTCTTCAACAGGTTTTTCAGCTCATTAGTCCATGGAACAGTTGCTTTGATAGGCACCCTAATCTTTATCAGTCCTGTTAATAATTCCCCACTCTGCAAATAAAAAGAAATCAGATCGCAATGAAATTAATCCGTCCTATTAGGAACACTGTCATCTTAAAACTGAATGCAAAACTGCTTGAGATGGGCTTCAAGCTAAATGTGTGATACATACACAGGGTTCTCTATAGCAGGGGTCTGCTTTCCATCCCAAGGCCCCTCTGCGTGTAACTGGGAAGTCTAGCAGCCAAACAAAAAAATGTGCTGAAAACCTTTGCCTTCATTGTGCTGATACTAAAATCATGAGGGGCTAAACCAGAGATTGAAAAACACATTCAATTTACAGAATGCTAGCTTTCATTGCACACTTGAATGTTTGTATCATGGATGCATGTGTACTCATTCGGAGTTGCAGCCCATTGCATTTTTGTTGAAAGTACATCAGTGGCGACAGGGTGTATCGTGCTGTGATGTCTCTTTTTTATTTTTAGTGTTTATGCACTAAATGTGGGTTTGTGGGAGCTACGCTCCACACACTGGGCTTTTGTATTAGTGTCATAACATTCACACACTTCTACACACACCCAGATAAATACATATTTCAATTTCTTTGTTTTTTTGGGGGTTTTTTTTCATTTTTGGCAGCTACCTGTCAGCCTCTCCAGCCTGTGGAGTTAACTCAAACTGATTATGTTTAATTAGCCTATTTAATGTAATTATTTGTGTGGTTTAAAATGTTTTCCCTTTATTTTATTACTCAATTACATTTATTTTATAAGTGCTTTTACAGCCCCACTATATCTCCTGACTATAGTCCCTTTATGCTCCACTTGTGGTCTAGCTGTTGAGAAACCCTGCTATAAAATGCTTAAAAAGGTTCTACTCGGTAGCACACAGTGGCCCACAAGAAAATGTAATTGGTCTGACAAATTTTTATGACTGCCTAATGTTTGGGAGCTTTTCAACCACTGGATGTCAAACTGAGAGGCTCAGCATGTTTAGCTACAGATGTGTTTAGTCTCCAACTGATGGCATATATTGTTTGGCTTCAAAGTTTCCTTTGATAAGACCCCTGATCAGACAACACCGAGTGGGAGCTTCTTTTTCAGGTCCTGTGCATATCTGGTCTAGCACTAAGCACTAGTAGCTTCAGTTGCTGAACTGGCTTTTTTTTGTGTGACAGACAGTAATTGCTTTATTTGATGTCCTAGTCTTGGTGTCTTCTGGCAGACACTGTATTCAATTTTATATGCAAAATGGAAAAGTTTAAAAAGTCATTTCATGCATTGACTTTCACAGAAATTACAATCATAATATTGTTTTTGGCAATGATTATCAGAAAAAAATATTTCAACCAACAACATGTCCGACATTTGTGTAACATATTGGAAATACAAATTGGAATACAAAATATAAAATGCGTCACATGTGTCTTTTTTTGTATGTATATATGCAACATACGACCATAAAGCCATTTTCCCTTCAGATGTGCAGAAGAGTGATCTCTATAAAGGCACTTTTCTCTTAGAAAATCAATACTAATGCTTTGATCAGGGCTGCCTTACAGCGTTTCTCAAACTATGGGTGCCGGTCTGTGAGAGGGTTCCTGTCGGTCCGCGGAGCCTCGCTTCTGCACCAATCAAAATTCAGTCAGATCAGGTCTGATCTCAGCGATGCTCTCACTGCG
>JBBPDB010000039.1:1834144-1845476 GCA_037974465.1 Brachypetersius altus | reverse complement strand
CAACAACAGCCTAATTAATATATATCTGTACATTTACTTGACAATAATATTTTTATTTGGCAATAATCTCAAATTTATCCAAAACACTCCTGTTAGGTCATGTTTATTATTGTTCTTACATAAGCATAAGGTTTGTTGTTACTGGCGCCCAACTGCAAATCATCCTACGGGGTGGGGTGGGGTTGTGGGGGGTGCTATGAACCAGCTTTGGGGGGGCCCAGCTTGCAAAAGGTTGAGAACCACTGTCCTATAGCATTTACCAAAGAACCCTTGAGGGAGAACTTTTTTCAGGCTGTACTGAACTAAAGAAGAACATCAGGACATGTTGCTGTCAGACAATATACCGTGACTTCACAGACTGACCAAGTTTTTTATGACAGAAAGAGCATGTACAGACACGCAGGAAGATGCAAAGACAGCGGGGTTTTGAAAATATTACACAATAATGAAACTGCCGAGCCAGCTGGCTCGACTTCTGCCAGAGAGCAGAATGTGCAGCCTCAGACAGAACGCACGAGTCTAAAAACGCACGAGCCTAAAAAACACGGTGTGGGCTGGTGGTCAAAACATATGACAGCAGCGAAAACAGAAATGGAACTGAGCACAAATCAAACTTCGTAGCTGCTTAACGCATAAAGGTAAGGCTGGTCGATTATGTGTGTAATTCTGTACAGTTCAGGCAGTGAATCGGGTTTCCTGCACTAAGAAAAGGGTCTTCTCAGGGTTTCTCCTTAAGAACACCATCAGAACAGAGAGTGCGTGGTAAAAGTACCCCGGTGTAAACAGTGTAGTTGTTGTGCTGCTTCACGTCTGAGGAATCTCATTTGAAAGAAGAACAGTGGCTGATTTGAACTGGTTGTAATATTTGCACTTACAACGAACGTAATTTGGCTTGAATAAAACAAAAAAAAAATTCAGCTAATTGCTGAATATGTTTTCTAGGTTCAGTAAAACCTTAAGAATAATGTATATTTACTGTAAAGTGAACCAGATCCGTAAATGAGTTTAGCACAGGTTGAGTGGTGACATATAAAGGGAAGTTTGGGAACTGAATTTGGTCCTATCAATTTTATCACTTAAGACGTTGTATAGCATGAGAAAGAAGTGCTTTAAATGGGATATGTTACCCAGCTTCTGGGACAAAAAGCCCACTACCTAGGGTAAGGGACGTCCCATGAAACCCCAGAACTAATCAGATCATTGCAATTCAGTAAAATTGTGGATTACCCAAGTTACCCTGTATGTAAAGTGAAGCCGAGACACAACGTGAGCAGCATGAACTTCTTTTTTGTATTTAACCCATTCACCAAGCAAAGCAGCAGGCAGCCAGGAACTCAGCACCCAGGGAGCAGTGTGTGGGGACCGTAGCTTGTTCAAGGGCGCCTCAGTGGTGCCACTAGCAGCCTTGGGATTTGATCCCAAGACTTTCTGATCACAGGGTGAACGCCCCACTAGCCCACCAGCTGCTGCAGTGTCTGAAAATTTTGGTTAACGGGGACTTTTGTCAAAAGTCAAAGGATTTGGAGAAAATGAAAAAATAAAAATACGGTTTTTGTAGATGTGGAGCTTAGCCTTGCCAAAAAGAGCTCCAGGCAGGCACTTGAACACCTTAAGTCTCATCGCCTTCTACGCATGCCTTACCAAGTGACTAAGCTGTTAGAAAAGTGACTCCTTTTTTGTGTGGTCTGGAAATGTTTTGGTTGACAGATGTAAGAAAACACTGAGGAATTTACTGGCACTAGGTGAAAAACAAAAGGGTGAGCAATTAGTCTCTTGTTGCCCACCTTATCTAAGGAATTCACATTTCCTAGGCTTAACTTAAACCTCTGAACTGTATTTACCTTAAAGAACTGGGGCCGAGTGATAAATCCCGTTACACTTCTTCCCAGAATGATAGAGATAAAGTCACTGAGCTACACTGACTTTCTGACCACCAAGGCTGTCTGAGCTGAGCCATGGGCCTAAAGCTAATAGCTTGATGAAGAATGTGCAGCTTATGTGAGAGGGGCTATAAGTAAACGATTTTTGACACTATATGTTCAGATCGTTTCTTGAAGCGTTAAATGCAATGTTTGATTTTCTTATATTTCAAACCTTCAAATTAAAGCCTAAGGTGTAGTTTGTTAATAAAATATTTATTAAATTTGACTAGAGCAGACTGAGTTTTGAGATGCCTTAGAAGAACCAGTTTTGCTTTTCGGATGGAAAGTACTTTACAGAACCGCTTTGTGCAAGTGTGAAGAACCTTTTTAAAGCTGAATCTTAACTAGATTAAGACAGAACCTTTAAAATGTCTTTAAAATGTTCTTTGACCTTATGAAAATATCGGAAACTTTTTTTTAACTTACTTGTATGTCCTATGAAAACAGACCTACCGTTGTTACAACTTTGGTTTATGTACACAAGCTGATCTTCGGTGAAGACTATGATGAGTTTACTGTAGTTTTACTCTTTTTTATTAACCTGAGAAGATCATTCACCTTTTATCTGCAATTGATACCTTGCTTTGGCCATTACTAGCCCTTTGGCCTTGCAATTCACAATAATAGTATTGATTAGCTTCAATCACAAAGATCTAGGGTGAAAGAGAGAGAGAAATAGAGACGTTCCCATCAACCACAATGCCTTCTTCAGATGTTCCTGAACAATGGGCAGGAGACAGTTCGAGGAAGGTGTCTGGGCAGACTTCCTCCAGAGCTGTGCTCTCTGTCTTAGCACCGAATAAACATGGAAAAGAATCAGGTCATCTCCGTGAGTGACAGCTTCTGCAGGATGTAGGTTTAATTCTTATCACTCTCTGAGGGTGCCACACGCCTTGCCCTTTCTTAAGGTAACAAACACTGTGCCTGGATATTTCCAGTTGTTTTACCTGCCTTTCCTAATCTCGGGTCTAAAGTCCTCAGAATCCTGGTATGTCATTTGCTCTTTGTGTGTGGTCAGATTCAAAGTGGTGTCTTTGGTGATCTTCACATATTATAATATTATAAACTGTGTATGAATTTCTTATGCAAGTAAATAGGTATTGTGCTCTGTTTTGTTTCATTCATTCATAACATTTATTTTACCAAGCAAGGAATTAAGGAAAGTTTCTTATTTACAATGACAGAGCCATTATATATATATGGACGGATGGATGGATGGATGGATGGATGGATGGATGGATAGATAGATAGAATAACAACAATAATTGTACCATATCAAAATAATTATGCAAAACATTTTACAGGTTTCAATCATGCCTTTGAAAACCATAAGAGAGCTGAAGTTGCAGGAAAGTGCCATTTGAGTGTGTTTCCTATAGACCGTGTGTATTTTTACTTTCCAAATTCGGACCTTGCCTTCATTATATGATTCTATAACACTAGGAGGGGGAGAATTCGGGAGAACTTGGGCTGAAGATCTGTGTGGTTTTTGGGAACAGGGTGGAGGTGGTGTGGTGCTTAAACTTCACAGGAAGTGCGAAGTAGAGGTGAAAATGTACAGGATGTTAGACTGGATGTTTTTGCACGATACTGTACGTGATACTAAACATGTCAGCAGGGGCTGCAAAAAAGTGTTTTTAGTAAATAAGCTAAAAAAATAAACGTTGAATTGGTTAAATTGGTAATTACATATTTTCACTGCCAGAGCAAACCCTTTCCTGGGCCTCTGGAAGATAAAGATTAAAAAAGTGAAGGAAAAAAGTGCATATAGTGTAAAGAACAGCTGGCAAAAAAAGGTTTTAATGTGACGGTTATAATCATTATCTTATATGGTTTCAGTGGAAAAATGAGGGGAAATGACAGCCCCAAAGTTGCCACAGCAATAATAAAGGATATAATTACCACTAAATACATAAATTGTATGAATGTAATTGCGAAGAGGACTATTTGAAGTTACCACAATCAGGAGTAGCCAGCTAATCACATTTGAATGGCAGAGACAGGATGCCATATTGCCTGTATGAGTTCTAACTTGACTTTGGCTCTTAATGAGAGTCCTAAACCTAAATAATGATTATGAAAAGAATTCAGTTAAAAATAATTTCTAGTGATGATTGATTTCTATTGATTTCTAGTGATGACTGATTTCAATTGATTTTTGGTGCCAGTTGACTTTCTAGAGCTGTTCAGCTAAATAAGCACTGATTACATCTTGGAAAAGTTTCATATATTTGATCAATTCTTCCACTCACGCTACTCACTAAACTTAGGGTCTTAACTTTAGCAAAAAGAAATGGAATATCTAGTTGAACCTTTGACCTTAATGATTCATTCACATATCAAATCCGCTCAGTAAGAACATGCATCTAAAAGAATAACCATTTCCTCTTTTTTAGTGTAAGACAGGAAATGGCCAAAGTGCTTCTGAGTTGTCATTGATCAAGAGCTGATTGATCTTGAAAGTGGATCAAAGTTACTTGAAAAAGAGCCCTTTAATTTAAAATAAGTCAGTGGTGTTTAGGAAGTTTCCAGTGGATGATTCTTTATAAAAAATGAGATGTGAGTGTAAAGAACTGGATTTAAAGTGTAAGGAACCTCCACTTCAACACTAATAGTCCAGAACTCTTTAGGTAAAACTCTACTTTCCTCATTCTAGAAGTGGTCATGCTGTATTTTTTCAGTGGAGGAAAAATAGTATATTCTCCTTTTAGAGGGTTCAGCTGTTGTTTTAAATGCAGACGTGCCTCTGAACGCCTTACTAGATCAAATCAGGGTAAACAGGGCAATCACGAAAGACCATCAGGTATTATGTAGAGGAGATAAGCTTGTCTCTATCCAGCCTTTAGCTTTCAAACACAAATATAAACACACTCACCTAAAGACTTCTCTGAATGGCCTATTGGACTGTTATTCACACTGAAAGAGTCATGGTTGTGTTGTTTTTCACAAAGAGCATTGAGGAAATCCCACAATAAGAACATGATGTTTCGTGTTTAAAGGAAAAGTTAAGGCTACAACGCTAATGTTGCAAACAACAAATTGAAGTCATTAGTCACTGAATAGCATTACTGAAATAATATAACCTGGTGACAACTAGCTTCCATTCACTGTTATCAACATTAGCATTAGCAACAACTGCAACCCATGCTATATTTGACTTCAGCTCCATTTTAGCCACAACTTTTGAGTTCTTGGTTAATCTTTGGGTTTAATTTTACATAGTTCTGATGCTTTGGCTATTGGACTGCTTTGCTATTGTACACACCTCTGACTTCTGAGCTTCAACATTGTTTTTGAGCAAAACCTCAAAGGAAACCCATATTTTTCTCAAAGGAAGCCCTTTTTTTTAGAGAGCACACTCTGCATGATATGGAGGTGGTAGCTCATGCAGGGCTCGTAGTGATGCTAGCTGTTGGTGAAGAAGGTGCACCCACTGAGATAGAGCATGTTTCCATTATCAGTCTGAGAAATGTACACCCCCTACCCAACACACAAGACCAGCTGGGAGGAGCCAGAGGTTGGGTTCTTTAGCTCACAGACTGTAGACTAAAACACAGGCATAGCTATAAATTGGGGCTAGCTCACCCACTGAGACTAATAAGAGCATGATCTAGGGGAGCACGTGGATATACAGCCTCTGTGTGTCCAGTTTGTTGATTGTGAGTATTTTCTTATACATCTGCTGCACTGGAGGTGTTTCATTTATTAATTTTATTGAAAGATCTACATTTCAGGATCTAGTTTATAATATAAATATGTACAGTGCATGTACATGCATTTACACTCTAAAACACAGACATTCTAAATGGATATCAGTTGGAGGGATCCTTAAGGAACCAAAACTTCTTATTTCAGCAAAGTTGAACTTATTGGTGAACTTTGCTCAATGTGATAACACAGGTCAACAAAAAATCCTTTGTAATAATAACAAAAAAACATTTTTCTAAACCAGATTTTCATGCTGATTTCAGATCTGCTTTCAGTTTTTTTCAATCACATCAACTTTTTGAATTATGAGTAATATTAGATTTGCAATAGACTTGCAGGGCAGCAAACAAGTAATTGTTTAACTGTCAAGTAATATTTTCAGTGTGAAGTCAAACAGATGCACACTGTGGCATAGATAAAATGATCAGTGTCAGTCAGCAACCACTGTTTCTTCAGAAACACTCAGCATACGATTATTATATGATCATTATACCAACTATCATGCAGTATAGAACTAGCTTCATCACAACAACTGTACCTGCAGGAAAAACTAAACACAGGTTTAAAAACAGCATGAAAAACACTACAGAACCCACATAAACTTATTTCTGATGATTTTGACCTGTTGACCTGTGTTATCGCTGATGTTCATGTTTTGTATAAAAATCAAAAGATCAAGCCTGGAAAACCCCTGTTCCGCATGATGTCTGCTTTTCTTTCATTTCAGTTAAAGGCAACCTGATCTTTACATTAGTTTATATTTGTTGTTGTGTATTTAACAGAATCTTATGAACTCAAAACCTATTATTTATTTCTGCATATTTAACTGGTTATGGTGTTACCAAAGTCATTCAATGAGGTGAAAATGGTTTGGTGTGAAAAAATGTCTGAAATGTGTTAAAAATAGTCTGAGACATTGTTTTATAAAGGTTTTGGTATAAAATGTAAAAAAACCAAAAATGTTTGTACATCTCTGGTCAATTTACATGTTAAAGTTGTGTTCATTTGAAGGAAAATAAATACCCTTCCTCTACATAAAACCCATTTATTTTATACGTTGTTCTGCACTAATCCTATTTATTTGCTTTGTTTAACATGCAGGTCAAAACATGTCATGTGACCAGGGGCATACAAACATTTGAATTTGACTGTATGTTCATGGTGGAGAAGGAACTGGTGGGGGAGCTGGTGGCCTAGTGGTTAGGGTGCTTGTACTGCAATCAAAAAGTCGTGGGGTTGATTCCCAAGGCAGCTAGTGGCATCCTTGAGGTTCCCTCGAGCTATGTTCCCTCCCCAGGTGCCGTGTTCCTGGCTGCCCGCTGCGTCACTTGGTGAATAGGTTAAACACAGAGGAAGAATTTTGTTAACACTGTGCTGTGGTGTGTTCATGTATGACAGAATTTTAAAATAATATGCAGGATGTTGCAAAGCAAAATAGTCCCAAAACAGAAGTTGTTTTCTTCAGAATTACCATTAATTCTTTACCATTAACAGGATATAAATTCAGGAGTCATGTTTGTTGACTGGTGGTTTTGGCCATTAAATTAGATGATTATATCTGGTTACTATCACCACCACTGAAAAAACCCCAGCAACAATCTACATGAGTTTTTTTACACCAAGCCATTCTGAATGACTATTTTCATCTCAGTAGCTGAATTATGCAGAAATTTGGAAAAATCAGGTGGACTTCACCTATTAGACGACCCTGGGACTGTAGAGTCACACTGATTCAGCAATGATGTGGTATGTGCATAAAATCTTGATTATTTTGTTTGTTTTTGTTCTTGTAATTGTCAGGATTGAGTAAGTGTTGAGAAGAGCCACCACCAACCCACAAAATGCCCACAGAGGAACCACAAGACAAGTTAGTATTGTTATCGTGTTTTACCTAGCAAACTAGCTGGGCTGTAAAGAAGAGACTCAAGTTGATTAAGATGTTACTTCCTTAAAGTGTATGATGTCTGTTTCTCATTTTGACCAGATACAAGGCCGTGTGGCTGATTTTCTTCATGCTGGGATTAGGAACTTTACTGCCATGGAATTTCTTCATGACTGCCACACAGGTACTTGGTCGGCCTTTTTAGACCTGCTGTTTTCACTGGAGATATTCCAAATTTTGTCATACACTATATGGACAAAAGTATTGGGACACACCAGTAAATTATTGAATTCAGGTGACCACTGACTTCAGCAGACCAGGACATTTTGGACACCCCTACGCTTTCAATTTTGTGGGGAAGAACCTATTCCATTCCAGCATGACCGTGTTCCAGCGCACAAAGCAAACTCCATAAAGACATTGTTGGATGAGTTCAGTGTGGAAGAACTTGACTGGAGATTGCGAGCCAGTCCTTCTCGTCCAACAGCAATGTCTGACCTCATTAATGCTTTACTTGAATGGACACAAATTCCCAGAGAAACTCCAAAATCTTGTGGAAAGCCGTACAAGAAGAGAGGAAGCTATTATAGCTTCAAAGGGGGACCAACTCCATATTAAAGTCGATGCATTTGAATGCAATGTCATGTTGTATTTGATTGCAATGTGAAGTCCCTGTTGCTGTAATGGTCAGGCCTCCCAATACTTTTGTCCATATAGTGTAAACTGAAGCAATTTTGCTATGCCTCCCACTGTGATTTCAGTTAATCTCTCACTGCATGTCTACAGTATTTCACCAGCCGCCTGGCAGATAACACTACCATTGAGGCACTAGAGGATGGCCGGAGTGTCCTACAAGCCAAGTTCAATAACGTGATGACACTGTGTGCCATGGTTCCGCTGTTAGTCTTCACCTGTCTCAACTCTGTCCTGCACCAGAGGTCTGTTCGAGCAGCTACTTGTTCATCTAAAACATTTGCTGGTTTATAAGACTGAAGTATTTCTAGAAGAATGAAGGCTGAAGAATGATGCAGTGTCAGCACCATAGAAAAACATCTCATTAAAGCTGATGGCAGTTGTTTTGAAACTCTTTACTAGCAAGGAATCCAAATACAAAGAGTGAAATGTCAAAGGCTACAGCTATTGTTTTACAATGTGAACAAGACTTTCAAAAATGGTCAGTGCCCGGACACTTTTAAATTAGATCCGTTTATTTTCAGACATGTAGCTAGCTCAGAGTAGAGTGAAGTTTCCTGCAGCAAGTTTCCATTTCCTGAAAGGGCTGCATGCTGACCTTAAGGTGAACTTTCATTCTCACAATTTATAACACTTTATAAAGTTTCCTTACAGAAATAGGTACCTGAATCTTAAATCCTATCCAGGACCCTAACCCTAAACCCTACCCTAAGCAAGCTCCTAAAATGAGGTTCTAGTCCATTCCAGTCCATTTACATGCCTAAAGCTGACCCAGAAAATAATTTTAATTTAAACAATGCACTACAAAACAGAGACCCCTTCATTTTACCTTAAAATGTGATTTAAGGCAGGAGTGTGAAACCCCTGATCTTAAAATTAAGGCACCAGGTGGTCCCATTCTGTTGGCAGTGTTTTTCTGCGGTGGTGTTGTGGTCTTCTCCCTAACCTGTGGCCTTACTCTTTCAACAGAATCCCCCAGAAGCTAAGGATCATGGGTAGCTTGGCTGCCATCTTGTTGGTATTCTTGGTGACTGCTATCCTGGTCAAAGTGTCTATAGAGCCCTTGCCCTTCTTTGCCATCACCATGATAAAAATCATCACTATAAATGGTGAGTAGTGCTTTGCACAAGGAATCGAGTGACAATGAATTTAACATTTTTATCCTGCTCCATTAAAAACAGAGCGTGTTCACATACGTGTGTGTGTGTGTGTGTTGTTCTCGTCCAGCTTTTGGAGCTGTGCTGCAGGGGAGTCTCTTTGGCATGGCTGGTACATTACCTGCTTCCTACACTACACCGATCATGAGTGGCCAGGGATTGGCCGGCACCTTCGCTGCCTTCTCCATGATCTGTGCCATCGCAAGTAAGCCACTCTATGTGTGTCTGTGTGTGGGAGGGGCGGTGGTGTCTTATTCATTTGATCCCACATATTTAATGTTATTTATTATGGTATTTTTAAACAGACTGGTGGTGATAGGGAGGTTTAGCATGCTAAATATGATCCAACAGGGGGAGCTATTGCCGCTTAAGTAGCTTTTGTAAGCATCAATAATTGAAGGAACTGGCATAAACCTTATGCCAGGTTGTGACCTGAGAAATGCAGCAGCAAAAGAGTGTTGCATGAGACTAGATGAGTATATTAAAGAGATAAATAACGTCACCACCCTCTAAGTTGCCAAATTCATGCACACGACACCAAAAAATACTCTTAGAAAATATGGTTCTTCGTCTCTTTCCTCCTCAGGTGGTTCAGAGTTAATGGACAGTGCTTTTGGCTACTTCATCACAGCCTGTGCCGTGATAGGCCTTGCCATTCTGTCTTATGTTGCTCTCCCTAAACTGGTGAGTATAAAACTGATCAGAGCAGGTATTCCAGGACTCTGTTCACATGTACAAAACACTTTGTTCTGTCTTGTAGGAATTTTATCAGTACTATCAGGGGAAAAGCCAGAACAGTCCTGCCCAAGATCAGGAAAATAAAATGGATCTGTTGAAAAAAGGTAGACCGCTTTTAGACTAGGTCACATTTGCCAAGAAATATTTTTGTCCGTTTTTAATCTGACAAGATATTTTGAACCTGTTGTAGAGGAGGACAAGCAAGGGGCGAGTACCAGTAGAGATGTTCAGAAGAATCCTTCCATGTTCGACATCTTTAAAAAGGTACAGTAAAACAATACTGCTCTATAATGTAGTCACTCATATTTTACTCCATGTTGATTAAGGCACACGAAACATCTTAATTGGTTTCAACTCTTTCTTCACTGAATTCTTTGCCATTACTCCAAAACGCTCAACTGGATTTTAGTAATGTAAACTAAATTATTTTTTTTTTAAATTCCATTGTGAAATTTTCCAGAAGAAGTGGAATGTTCACCAAATCAAGCCTCACTTCTCACTCAGATCTCAGATGACCAAACTAAGGCTGTTTAATAGCAGAAAAGATAATTATGCTAGGAAAAAATTGAACTAGGATGACAAGATGCATAGAGAAAATATAACAGATCTTTAGAAGCCAAACTAGAAAAACCTTATCTGGCCACCAGCAGTCAGGATCAACTTGAACACACTCAACAATAATAAAGGTTTTCTATTATGAATAGTATGGAGTAGTCTAGTTTATTCCAAATATTTGTGTAGAATCAGTGATCTGGAGTCAATGTTAGTCCACTTGACCTTTCTTCCTCACCGATCTCACTATTTCAGTCATGTATATTTCTCTCTCTCTCTGTAGATCTGGGTGATGGCTTTCTCTGTGTGTTTTTGCTTCACTATCACTATTGGCACTTTCCCTGCTGTCACTGCAGACGTTAGTTCCACCATTGCTAACGGAGGAACTTGGGGTAAGCTGCAGGCTCACACACGTCCAGTGGTGTTTCTGGTGTTGCAGTTTCTGCACTAAAATGATCAACAAATGTGTTTTATATGTTCAGGAAATAATGTATCTTAATGAACTTCAGAGATAAAAAGGCATTTAAAAGTGGAAGTGTTAAAGAATGTCAGTTGCTCGGGACATTTTAGGGACTGTTCTCATGGCGTGTTTAACCTGAAGCGTCAAAGTAAATTAGGTCCTACAGTCAAGTAGACATATATTACTGGATTTTTTTGTGTGCATTTATTACATTTACCAA
>JBBPDB010000039.1:1820360-1832544 GCA_037974465.1 Brachypetersius altus | reverse complement strand
AGGCAGTGAATAGTGCGTTAGACACTCTAGTGGGGAATCGCGCTCTGAACCTGAAGGCAGTGAATAGTGCGTTAGACCCTCTAAGGAGAAATCACGCTCTGAACCTGAAGGCAGTGAATAGCGCGTTCGACGCTCTAGTTGTGAATCGCATTCTGAACCTGAAGGCAGTGAATAGCGCGTTAGACTCTCGACAGGTAACAAGGGGAGCTCGTCAAGAGATTCAAGGAGGAGACATAGTTCTATAACCCCCTTTAACGTATCGGGACGTGGATAGGAGATGAGTCGTTGGTAGAAATGAGAATCTAACCCCCCCATAAAGGCATATACGAGCATACCTTCGGAGCTAGGCTCGTTCGCAGCTGCGACTCGAAACTCCTCTGCATATTCCCTCACAGACCGGTTGTCCTGGAAGACATCGAACATGTCGAAGGTGATGGACTTGGTTTTAACCGCGACAGTCTGAGGCACCTTCGGTCGCCCACCCAAGGGTGCACCCTGACCACCGTCCTTGCGACCTTGTTTAGATCGTCTTTTCCCCCTCCGTCGCCGGGACGTTGGTTTGGTGACAGAAGGGGGGTCCTCCATAAAACACCGGTCGGGGAGAATGTTATGCTCACCGGGCAGGTAGTGCATTCCCTCCCATGGAACGGAACGGAAGGGCCCCTTGTACTCCTGAAGAGGCTCTGACTGTACGGTGGAAAAGTCCTCCTCCTCACAATCAGTGGTCTCTTCCCCGGGAGTTATCCACGGTTTCCGAATCCAACCGAAAGTGTAATCCTCTTCTTCGGAGTCCACAGAGGAGTAGTATTCCAGTTGGTCGGAGAAGTGGTTTTGACGGAAGCATTCTGTCACGCGGATGTCCTGGTCTTGGGGTGAGGTGTAGAGGGAACCCATAGAGACGGCCATACTGTACAAATAGTTTAATGTTCAACTTACACCAAGGAGACAGTACACAGGAGGGTAGTGACGTCAATGCTTCCGTGAGAAACACAGGGAAGTGGAGCACTATATACAGACAAGACCTGGACATCAGCCAATGGGGGAACAGGAACAATTAGAAGGGAGTGAGCACAGGTGAAACAGATAGACAATAGGAAACAGGTGTGGAGCTAACAATACAAGGGAACAGACAAGGGAGAATGGCGGCATCTGGTGGCGGAAAGGAGGAACTGTCCCTGAGTCCATGACAATTAGTTACTATTATTAGTTAATAGTTACTGAACACTGACCCAGCAGCGCAGCTGGATGGTCTAGTGGTTTAGGGCGTTGGCCCTAGGATCCGAAAGTTGGGGCTTGAATCCCAGCTGCTAGTGTCACCACTGCGGTACCCTTGAGCAAGGTACCATCCCCACTGCTCCCTGGGTGTCCCTTGTTGCTTCACTTGGTGAATGGGTTACAATGCAATGTATTAACCCTTATGTTCATGTGTGAGACTTTTTATGTCTAGGTAGAACCGGAATAATGGACATATTGTGTTATAGATTATGAAGCAGACTGATATGATATTGATTGAACATTATTGCTGAACTTTACCCCTCCCACCTCAGAGCTGTACTTCATTCCGGTGTCCTGTTTCCTGCTCTTTAACCTGTGTGACTGGGCAGGCCGGAGCCTGACTGCTGTGTGTATGTGGGTAAGTTATGACAGTAAAAGCTCAATTTTATATACATTTCTATACATTCCCTGACTCTTTCTCACTGGTGCATGTTTGAATGTTATTAATGTTTTACATATTGTTTGTTTATGCTCTGCTGATTTGTTAAGCATGTTGAGACATGTGAATTTTATTTTACATGTATTTATTTAATATTTTTGTGCCATTTAATACCCTTTGGAGTACCACTTGTACCACTTTGGAGGCTTGTAAGCTCATGCAATTTAGTAATGTTGGTAAAATGCTAATTCTGAATCCCATTTCCCTTTGACACAATATTTCTCACCACCAGCCTGGAAAGGACAGTAAACTCCTGCCGGTGATGCTGCTGGCCCGTGTTGTCTTTGTGCCTCTCTTCATGCTGTGTAATGTTCAGCCACGCTACAACTTGCCCGTGTTCTTTGAACATGATGCCTGGTTCATTGTCTTCATGATCTTCTTCGCCTTCTCCAACGGATACCTGGCCAGCCTCTGCATGTGCTTTGGCCCCAAGTGAGTCCACGTACAGTTACCACATGACCCACGGCCCGGTAACGGTCTGCGGCCTGGGATTTGGGGACCACTGTTTTAAAGTACATCCACATCTGGGGTTAACTTCTGCGCAGCAGGGAGATCTGCTTTTGACTCAAAACTCGTGGGCGGTGTGGAGACAGCAGAATAGGCTGAAAGGTCTATCAGAGGTTCCAGAAGTGAGAGCACAGGGGAGGAGTCTAAGGGTGAAAGATTTCAGAAGTCATTTTTACTTCTGTTAATGTTGTTTAAGCTTGCTTTGAAAAACAGCACATGATATACATTAAAATGTAATTTATATGCCAATCAATCCCATCCAGTTTCCAGTGACTTATCAGTAATGGCATAGAACAACACCATTGTAGTTTTGAGGGGACACAGTGATAATAAAGACTAGAAACCTTTACTTTGAAGAGTGGTCCTGCCTCATTATAAGCTGCTTCTGGTTGCTAAGGTTCAGAAAAAGCCAGAATAATTCACCAGGAAATGTCATTATGGTGACACTGTGGAGGAGGTTTCGGGCTTTAGGTTTGCACTGGAGCTACATGGCTGATGTAATAGAGGTCTGCCTCTGTGTTCCGAAGGATTCATCATTTACCACATAGGATTTGATTTATCACTACAACACAGCTGACACATATAGTGCATGGCAGTATTTTTATAATAGAGCATGAGTTTGGCCACAGCTTTGTACACAAATGTTTGGGCGCCCCGAGTTAATTTCTTACTGTTTTTTTAATTTAACTTCTTGGAAAAATTGAATGAACATAATGTGAGACTTTGTCATTGTTAGCTTTTTCCCAAGATGATTAACAGCGTTTAATAGTTCTATGCAATGTATTTGGGCTGGGCCCGAAAAGTAATCGAAATCGAGATTCAGAACCTATAATCGATCAAATTTTCACGTGACCCCGCTACGTTATGTTACGTTATTCCGCCGACATGTCGAGCATGGGGAGCTTAAACACTGAGACAACTGAGCAACTTGTCAGTGAACTATGAGGGCAAAAAAAATTACAAATTAAAATAATGGTTCATTAATCGTAATCGAGTTAAAATGTTCAATTAATCGATTAATGATTTTAGGCCAAATCGCCCAGCCCTATAATTTATCACGTATTTTCACTTCGAAAATTAACACAACATTCTCCAGGACTACTTCTGCATATGAGGCTTGTAGATTGAGTGCAAAACCAATTCAGCAAACTTTGGACTCCAGTTTAGTGAACCATTCTTTTAACTGTTCCTGAATACAAAGGACATTTAGAAGCAGGACTCAGCACCACACAGTCAATTTTTGCTGACATTTCCTTCCTATTCTCTCTTTAGGAAAGTGGCTGCTAATGAGGCAGAAACAGCGGGGGCAATCATGGCCTTCTTCCTGTCCCTAGGCCTTGCTCTGGGAGCCTCATTCTCCTTCCTGTTCCGAGGGGTCATTTGAGGATGCCCATTGACCATCACCTCACAGCAGGACATTTAAAGACCACCAACACCCATCTATGCAGGAAAAGAGTGCATATATTTATATATACACATATACATGAATGGCATTTTATCTAACACTCTTATCCAAAGTGACTTACAAGCATTAGTTAGAGGGACAGTCCTTCTGGAGCAACTGAGGGTTAAGTGTCTTGCTCAAGGACACAATGGTAGAAAGTGGGGGGTTTGAACCTGCAACTTTGTGGTCACTGAGTTCACAGGCAAGTGTTTTACCCTCTAGGCCACTCACCACACGCAAAGAAAGAAAAAAACAGCGCTGTGAATATGCACTGGTTACGCATATTAACAATGATAGTGGATCAATGTAATCCAAGATGAGACTAAACATTGCAAACTGATTTCATGGATGTGAGTTGAGCATAGCCTAGCAATTTTATTTTATCATTTCAAATATTTAATTTAGGCTTTGGCTTCATTTGGGTCTGGGGAACTGGCCCTCAACAGTATTGCTGTTTCCCCAAACAGGACAAGCGAGCTTTAAACTGCTAAAAACCACTCAGGACATCCTAAAAATCTCAGGCAGGGAACCACAGCATAGAACTTAATATAGAAAACACCTTTTATACACTTATATACAGAACGGGATGTTCAAATTCCATGTTTCGTGCAGAAGTGTGTTCTCTGTGAATGACATGCAATTAAACCAACAAAACATGTACTTTGACCATTAGCACCCAAACATTTGCCTACAGAGGGATGTATTTACCTTTTTTTTTATCAGAGCAATGACCATTAGTGTGTTTTATTATGTGAACAGTGTTGGCTGAGCTGTAGATGTAGATGTGTGTTATTCTCAACATATTTCTTTTTAATGTTTAGTTTGTAGTGTAACTTGAATAATGAACATTTTCAGCCCACACACTTTCTATGAAGGTGTCCTAATTCATTTACCTTTCTAACTTTCTATGAACATTTACGAATATTGTTTATAACAACACTAGAAAGTCATTTCATGCTTTCTTTGTCTCCAGAAACTCACCACACTTTCCCCTGCAGTGTGGAAGTCACTGTATTGTTTTACCTTCAATCATCACACAAGAACATTATCTTCAATAATGTTCCATGAAATCAGAGTTTCATTTACATTTCATTTGTCATTTTATAAATAAACACTTAGGTGCAGTTAGGTGTGAATACACAGTTAGGTGCACAGCACATGTAAAAGTTACATCCCATAAACACCTAATGCCAAGTCCCTGATGTAAGAACACCTTACACACGTTCTACCTCTCTTCTACCAGTGCATTTTTCAGTGTAAAAAAGAAAAACGGCATGTTCTGTGCACTTTTTACCTTTGTAAAAAGAAGAATAAGCCAAACATAAAGCCTTAATAAACAAGTGTATATTTTCTAGATCGATTTCAGGTGAATTTAATTCTCCAAATATTGACTGACTGTGTTTCAGTAATGTTTGTGGTCTACAATAGCGGCCCCCAGTCTTTGTTGTGCCACGGACCGGTAAAATATAAAACAATATTTCCACGGACCGGTATACAACCAAAGAAAAAGTCCGTAAAATACAACTTACCATTCGCATGAACTAGTGGGAGCCCTGCGCTTGTTTCCCTCCCACGAGCGGGTGACCGAGACGAGCGTTTTTCAAAATAAAAATAAAAGTCTTTCTGTGCGGCCCGGTGGTTGGGAACCTCTGGTCTAGAAGACGTTCCACTAGTGATCGGACGCCAGAGGGCGCCGTGAGCGAGTTCAATAATAAATGTGTTCATATGGATCTTTTTTTTTTTTTAATTGCCATTTGGAAATATATCTAAGGCATTTTCCACAGACAAATATTTTAAAAGATCTAAATACTGTCCTTATCTTCACATATTTTAAAACATTGTCAGCTCCAGCATGTCCCATGATATTTGGAGATATGCAAAAGTATTGGGACAAACTTCTTAATTAATTCAGATGGCCCCTTACTTCCAGTGAAGGGCTTAATCCAAATGCTTCAGCATACAAACAAAGCAGCTCCATAAATACGGCTGAATAAGTTCAGTGTGGAAGAACATGACAGACGCACACAGAGCCCTGACCTCAACCCCATCCATCACCTTTGGGATGAACTGGAACGGAGATTGTGAGCCAGACCTTCTCATCCAAAATCGGTGTCTGACCTCATAAATGCTCTACAGAATGAATGGACACAAATTCCCTCCAAAATCTTATGGAAAGCCTTGGAAAGAGTGGAAGCTGTTATAGCTGGAAAGGGGGACCAAGTCCATATTAAAGTCTATGTATATGAATTCAATATCAAGTCCTTGTTGGTGTAATGGTCTGGTGTCCATTTATTATTTGAGTGGAAATATGCCGTACCTTACTTCACTTTATAAAAACGTACTATTCGAATAAAGACTCTCGATGGCGCCCTCTAGCGTTCTCAGTCAGTTTTACAGAATGAGAATATGAAGCGTGAAGACTCCTAATGGAGACTGTTGACCTGCACTGCTCTCTGCTGGTCAAAATGAACAGGATTTAACTCCACAGGATGAATACCAAGTTTTATTGATCAAGGAACTGAAGATGTGACAAATACCTCACCACAGAGATGACTTTCAGACAAAAAAAGTAAAAATAAATACCATAATAGCACACAGCCAAACAAATTCTACAGCTTCAAATCAGACTACTGGCTGGCGTGATTTTTGTATATTTTTTTAAATCAGTGGTGAAACTAGCACTGATGGAGCAGATTTGAACAAAAAACAAACGAAAGAAAAGCAAAAACAGGACAATATTTTACATATTCTGTTCAGTCCCTCACCCTTATTCGAGACTTATACAAACTGTACATATGTGCTTTGGAACGCCATCACGACGACAGTGCCGTAACTGGAGGGTATATACAGACAATTCATTTTCACATCCATTCATTTTCTTGATTAGCTAAAGGCCTTCCGTTTTTGTCTGCCCAAAGCATTTCTTTGTTATTTTTTTTTGCACCCCCCCCCACCCTTCTAAAAGACATTCTTCATTTTGAATAACTTAAATGCCGAGTCGTAATGGTTTTAAAAAAAAAAAAAGTAAAGTGGTGAATTAAAAATTCATGAAACGACAGTGTTAGTTACAGCTAGTTATCCACACACCTTTTAATACACAATCGGTATCAAATACTTCAAAGCTTGAACAGGCTTTTTTTTTTGTGCCACCAAACAGCATCTTACAATTTACAAAAAAATATATATATATTTATTACTCTCGGGCCTTTTAGTTTCATGGTCAAATAACTGCGCTCCCCTTTCACTAACTCAGTGAGTCCAGCTACACAGAGAAGCTCGCCAACACCAGGAACCAGAAATGACCTTCATACGAGTCCGTCCGATCACCCTTAAGTGTTCGTGTGCATTACGACGTACGATCCTAACAAGATCCTTCCAAGCTTGCTCAAAGACAGACACAAGTTTGCATTAGTATCTCCAGCGTGTAGCTACGGGTCTTGGTGCGGTAACTAATCGTTCCCTACGCTCCACTGACGGTGCAGATGTGCTGGGCAGCTACAGCTTTCATAGGTTACCTTTGTGTCTACCAATGAGACGCCTGGAAACGAGGGTCACATGCAAAAATAACAAGCAAACAAAAAAAAAAAAAATTATAATAAATACACCAGATGTAAACTGTCTTTTTGAAAATAAAGAACACCTGAGACGGTTCGAAAAGTTCCTCAAGTCACTGCACTAAAGTAGTACCGGAGTTATTTGCTAGATCCTGTTCAGCTGAAAAGCTTGTACGTTTATGATAGTAACCGACGTTGGAGTTAAAACTTGAGAAAACAGTAGCGATAACAATAATAATAATTATTATAATGAACAAAAAAAATAGACACCTTTAGTAGACCTTCTATAGCAGTGCAAACCTTATCACAGGCATCGCATAAGCTTCGTTTTTGCCACCTGGACTGAGCTTTCGCCTTTGTGTTTATAGTACATCATACTAGGGCTCTGATTCCAGCTCTGCAGAATATAGAGCTCCAAATTTAGGCTTTTTGTTTCCCACAACTGCATACAATAAACACAGCTAGACAAAAAAAAAAAAATCTAAACCCGAGACAACTGTTACAGCAGTGGGTACGAAAGGATCTGAAGCAATGCTGCTAATTCTCTGCTGCTGTGTATCAAAGACCGGCTCTCTCTAAAGACTAAAGTTCTGAAGCTACATGGATCTCAATGTGGCTAATGTGGATCTATCTCTGTTGAGTCATGATGCATATCTCCTGTCATTAGAGTGAAGTGAGGGCCAGCATCATTGGCTGAACCCAGGTCTTAACTAGATAGAACTCTTCTGATTCATTTAGTTCCAGTCACACAAAACATCAGGCACCAGCTATCACAAAACACTCAGACGCAGGGTGGTCATTAATATACCCACTACCATAGATCTCATATTTTCTCTTATTTTCAAATGATTCTCAACAAGCAGTTTGAAGGGGTTTTGAAAGGCAAGTCCACCTAACCCACATTAAAGTGTGTGATCGATTTGCTTTCTGATTTTCTGCTACTGCAAAATGATTAAGGATGGGGATCCTCATTTGGTTACCACTCAGCACTTCATGACAGACTGATGAACTACTCCCATGTCCAACATTTGCGTCCAACACATGTTCATTAACCTAGATAAAGCGAAACGGAGTTCAGGACAGAGTAGTCCGATTTTTTTTTTTAATACACCATTCCTGAACTTTGGTTCCTCGACGTTACAACTAAGCTAGCTTGGTGTTTCTAATCTGCTACAAGAACAAGAACGTTCGGTTTCAAACATACAAAAAAAAAAACAAAAAACAGACGTCCATTAAGGTAGTCAAGGTGAAATGAAAATAAAATAAACCCGACAAGGTGGAGACATCAAGGACATCAAAAGCCAGAACTTTGACACCTCCACCAACCACTTTGAAGCTTCCATGTTCAGAGGAGTTTATGACGGGCTTTGAAGGTCGGTCGGTCTGTCCTGTGGACCGTCTTCCACAGTGAGACCACAGAACTGAGCGTCTTCTGTACAAGGGCGGTGGGAATCATGTGGAGTCTCTGATGGTCAGACATTGTCTTATGATGAGGCTGGCACTGAGAGGCTCTTTTTTTTGCGGCATGTGCTTTGGAACGCCAGTTGCAGTCCTCGATCCGATAACTTAGGCAAAGAAAGACAGAGCAAAGCAAAGACGGGTCTGCAGCAGCTAATACAAGTGAGATAAAATGCCTCAAGTGTTGCCACAGAGAAAGACGGTGGCCATGAGAAGGTTCCTCAGGAGTCTGTCTGACGTTCCCAATTATTCAGGACTACCAAGGAGTTCATTCCACACTAATCGCTTCCAGAGGATTCTGGAGGAGAAGAGTGGGCTACCAAAGGTGGACGATGCAGTCACTGTCTCCAAATATTCAGGCGTGAGTGAGTGTCCTTCGTCTACGATTGGCCGTGTTATGGAGCATCTACTCTAGTATATTTGAGGCTAGGTGTTCTGGATCTCCAACAACAACAATGACAACAACAAAGCTGCACTGGCAGGCCTCCCATTCCAGTTTGAAAACAATAAATAGAAAAAGAAAACTTCATAAATACACCGCACCCAATGATAATTGCACGCACACACGCACGCACACCCACACACACACACTTGCATGGACTTCACCATTATTGTTCTCATCAGTGTTCTCTTTCTGCACAGAACCAGTCTGTAGCACGAAGTCCGCAGTAAAAGTGCAAGTGTGTGTGTGATTGTCTATGTAAACCTGTCTACTGTCTATTTGTATCTCCAACATGTATGTCAGGATGAACGTCTTTGTGTGTGAATGTTTAACTTGTATGTGCAGTTTGTGCTTGAATGTGTTGGTGTGAAGTTTTTGGCAACGCTCCTCATGAACCAACACACTTGGACTGCTCAGTGCTCATGAGAGAGATGACTCGGTTCACACGCATGCGCGGAAAGAGGGTGACAGCTCAGGGACGGGGCCCTCTCTTCCTCTTCCAATCTCTTCTCTCTGTCTCTCTCGTCCCCCTCTCCATCAGTGCGGCTCTTATTGGTGGACTTCATTGGCGATGAGGCTGTCCTCCCCAGACTGGAAGTCGGCCTCGTTGAGGCTGTTTCCGGCATTGATCATCTCCTCGTCCTGCGAGGACCCCTGGCCATCGTCCTCTCCGCTGCCACCGCCTGCTTCGTCACAGTTCGGGTCCTGCAAGACCTGGGCGATGTACATCTGCTGCTGTAGAACAGATAGAAAAGAACTGTCAGTCACAAGTCAAACATAACAGGCATTACAGATTCAAATGTCCACTTCCGTGCACACTTTTGCACATAATCACTGCACTACACTGCACATACCCACTTGTAAATGTACATATCCATTGCACATATGTGTGAAAATGTATAATCAGAAATTTACAAATGTGTGTCAATCCCAGAATAGTAGATAATAAAACAGTAAATTTTGTTCATATCCATTGCATCCACTTGAAATTCTTGATTATAGATCATACAAACTGTATATTATGTTCATATTACTGTACATCCATCTGTAAATATTATTCAGTTTCTTCTTGTACATATCACCTTACGTTTACTCATAACTTATATCTCATAACTTAACTTATACCTTTATCCTGCACTTGCTGCTTATTGCACTTCTGGTTAGACCTAAACTGCATTTCGTTGCCTTGTACTTGTACATGTGTAAAGTTGAATCTAATCTAGTCTAATCTAAAATATAAGCTGGTAAGGAGCTAGAGAACATTTTTTCCTTTCCCCAAGTCAAGTTAACATAGAAAACAAGTGATGGAAGCTAATACTCAATCAGTGAGCAGACTAGCTTACATATGACCAGCATCTGAAATATTTTTGTCTGATTGTGAGCATTTTTTCCAACTTTTTATTGCTAATACCACCCAATATCTGGGTGTCTCCCATCACACAATGCTACCAGGTTGGGAGGGTGAAGTATAGCTTGTACTTTCTCAGAGTTTGATGAAAGGCCATATGTCAATTCTGTTCCGTTAGCTAACAGACGTGTTGGCTGGCATCACAGTTAGTGAGGGGGGAGATGAAGGGAGCGCAAGATGTGTTCTTAGAAACCCAGCCATGGAGGGCTGTGGCATCAAACTGGCCAACTCCTGAGGGTAGGGCCAACACAGTTGCTCCACTTGGGAGCCACTTTTGTCAATTTTCATAGATAACATTATATCATACAGGTTTTGAAACTACATAAGCAAGTCTATTGTGGCTTAACACAAACCGTCAGAGTCAGGCAGTCTGCCATCCTAACTAGAGACTACAGGCTATGAGTCAAGAGATCGACCATATTTAGAGTGCACAGGAAATTACATCAATTTAATTTCTAGCCCAAAACTGAAGGAAACAAGAAACACCTGTGACTTGTTGGTGGGAGAGGAGCGCGCCGGCCTGCCGTTCTCCACGCCGTCCACTTCTGTGTCCTTAGTGTCGATCTAAAGGGACAGATGGACAGACAGAAAGACAGATAGAGGCGGGGGTCAGTTTTACAGCTTCTGCAGGAGTCAGGAACTAGTGTGGCTACCTGCTCCAGCTAAGCTGGACTCCTATTCTAGGGCCAGTGAGGGCCTACCTTGAGCGGCGAAACCCGTACCTTGTAGTTGTGAGCGCTGAGGTACTTGAAGTGGCCGAAGCAGACGTGCGACAGACAAACCACGATGGTGATGATGAGCACCACGAAAGTGAACATGGACGTCGGGGTCACGAAACCTGCAGGAAGACAAAGTTTTCACATTTGCATACTGTCAAAGATACCTGATACAGAGGTAAAAAAAAAATCTAATTGGTCAAATCTAACTGAACTGTTATGAAAATATGATGAAATCTCATTTGGCCAAAATGATTTGGCGTCTTAGTTTATTCACTATGAGATTTAATATTCTTATAAATCCAACAGTTGTGTTTAGCCACTGACTGATGTCAGCTGTGTTTAATAAATTATGCCATCAAAATAAATATCACCCACTTAATAAATATCACACACCCTCCTCCTCACCTGTGCGTACAGTGGAGAAGAACAGTAGCCAGAAAAGGCAGAGGATGGGTGCGGCTACCACTTGATTTACAGCTCCAGAGTGGATTTTTTTGTCCAGTTTGGAGGGCAGGTAGGCATAGTACATATTATACCTGTCCACCAAATGTTTCAGGAGCATGTACATCAGACCTGGAGCAAAACAGACAACCGTTACACATTAGAAAAAGAAATGCCACGAAATAAAGAACAGGGATATGAAACTGACCTATATAGCTTATACATTTTCTTTATATTTAAAAAACCTCAGGCCCTTACCCTCTTAACTGTTTGTGCTTGTGTATTCACCTGTGACTAGGGCGGGGCGATTTGGCCTAAAATCAAAATCTCGATTAATTGAACGTTTTGACTCGATTACGATTAATGAACGATTATTTTATTTATTTATTTATTTATTTTTGCCCTCATAGTTCACTGACCAGTTGCTCAGTTGTCTCAGTGTTTAAGCTCTCCGTGCTCGACATGTCGGCGGAATAACGTAACATAACGGAGCGGGG
>JBBPDB010000039.1:1794537-1814446 GCA_037974465.1 Brachypetersius altus | reverse complement strand
AAGAAAGGGAAGGCCCCCCCCCCCCCCCCCCCCCCACACACACACACACACACACACACCATATATATATACAAAAATGTAATTTTGCTCAGGGCTACTCATATTTTTGCAATGAAGTTACACATCAAAGAACCCTTTCTGAAAGCTATACAGAACCCTTTTGGTCAAGAGTATCTGTGTATGTATCCCACATATTTAGTTACAGTACCGGATCAAGTTTGTTGCCGTTTCCTCCAATATTTGATCCTGTTGCCGATATTCGGAAATAAGGAAACTGGATATCAGATCACTGGCTATGCCAGCTAATATTATATATAGGGATCTTGGTTCAACTTACATTTGTACTGCCTACACTCCAATTAAAGGTTTGACTACAATTCATCATCCTTTTAGGAGAAAAAGGATTTGATGGGCCCAGTTTTGTCAAAACACAAATTATAGTGAGCAATAATGTGGAATTCCCATCGACTTGCACTGAGAAACACTTATGACTCAGATCAGTGGGCAGTTCACAGCTCTGCCAGTCTCTCTGCTGGTGGCCAATCTCAAAGTGGCCAATTTTGTCAGTTAAGCACTCTTGGGCCATGCTGTGAAACAATTCTCAAGGAAGGGTCTGATGGCGCTCCAGTAAAACCCAGCAGGCATGCACATTCAAAAAGAACGAGGTCTTAGGTGCTGAAGCACCTGCCACATTTCCCCTTGATGGCCATGGCGCCAGTTTCGGAAAGGCGGATGGGAGATTTGTTTTTTGTGCATGTACACAGCCCAATTTTAACAATGAATGATTCATAAACTATAATTTAACAAGCTACCATCCATAAGCTTAAGGCCCTGTCCACACGTACACGGGTATTTCTGAAAACGTAAACGGCGTTTTGGGTCGGTGAAAACGTAGGTTTTTAAAAACTCCAGCCAAAGTGGCGATTTTTGAAAGCTCCGTTTCTGCGTTTGCACGTGGACAAGAAAAACGAAGATTTTGAGAAACGCCACTCATATAACGTCACTGTATGCACCTTGGTTGTCTAAAATGCCTGACGTGCTCTCAACCGCGTTAGATATGCTGGTATGTTTATACTCATGCGCGAAGTTACTGTCCATCCAGTATGAAGGGCACAGACGTCAGAGTTGCTTTGGATGCTATTACATTCAACACAGTCACTGTCTCTGCCCTGTGCATCGGCGGCGGTTTTGGACGAGACTTAGGGTTATTCCATGAAACAGGCTTAAGGGAAAGTCTGGCTTATTTCAAAGGAAAGTAAGGGAATGTAAGTCAGACTTTCCCTTAATACTGTTTCATGGAATATCCCCCCAGTCGGAACAGTGGTTGGAGGTTTACTTTTTGCGCTATTGTTTGTCTACCAGAAACCAGATGCTCCACCTCCAAGGCTTCTGATTGGTCACCAATTCTATCCGGTTTAAGGTTATATCGCCACCTGCTGCCTTGGCTTGCTCTTGACAGCGTTTTTTGCGGTTGCGTGTTGCCAGAGATATTTTTGAAAACGAAAACGGAAAATCTCCGTTTTCAGAAATACGTGTGGACATGGCCTAAGGGTGAAGTTGCTGGTAGCTGTGGGTATCATACATTGTCTCTTTGAACATCGCGCTACGTCTTGAATGAAGGAACAATTAGCCAATAGAAATAAAGAACTCACCCACCAGCTAATGAAATGCCCATGAATTTGAAGAGGCAAATGTGAACGCCCCCCTGTGTGTGTGTGCATCTGTGTGTGCTTGTTGTAGCAGTACGTCACACAGTGTCATTAAGTAAGAAGGTCATGAGAACAAACTTACATTAAGGTACTCCACAGGCTTGGTGACGTTAAACTTGTCCATGGTAGAAATGATGATGGCAGGGGTGGTGAGGAAGAAGAGCAGGATGAAGAGAATGCAGTTGATGATGAAGCAGCGGATCCACCAAGAAACACCTCCCAGAGACAAGTGCTCCCTGCACAAACACGGCAAACATTTTCAACACTTTTCAATGGCATGTTAATCCCACTGCCCTCCAAGCTGGAGTCCTCAGGCAGCGCTGGTCAAACTGTGCAATCTGTACAAGATTTTTTTATAGTTTTTTAGGACATAGAGTGCATCTAGAAGGGCAAATCACATGAGCTTTCTGAGTGGGAGAGGAAGGAAGAGAGAGAGGTGTGTGTGTGTGGAGAATGTTTATGGGTCTCACCAGCGCACATTCTGTGGGTCGGGGGCGTAAGTGACGCTCCAGTTGTAGACATGGAGGTTCTCACTGAACGGGGAGGAGCGCGGCTCCTGGCGACAATTACAGCCCTGACACTGACACGCATTAAAGTCCTTCAGAATTCTAGACAGAGACACACAGAGAGAGAGAGAGAGAATGAGATAGAGAGAGAATGAGAGAGAGAATGAGAGTAAAAGAAAGAAAAAAATGAAATAGAAAGAAAAGAAAGAAAGAGGGGAAAGAAGGAGAGACAAAAGGAGAGACAGAGAGACAGACAGAGAGACACAGAGAGAGAGAGACAGACAGAGAGACACAGAGAGAGAGAGACAGACAGAGAGACACAGAGAGAGAGAGAATGAGAGAGAGAGAGAGACGGACAGACAGACAGAAAGCGAGAGAGAGAGAGAGACAGAAAGACGGACAGACAGACAGAGAGAGAGAGAGAGAGAGAGAGAGAGAGGGACACAGAGAGAGGAAGAGAGGGGAAGATAGGAGAAGAGAAATATTTAGATAAGATGTGAAGAAAAATGGCTCTTCTGCACCTAAAGGACACTGAAAGCACTCACACGCTCTCTCTCTCGCTCGCTCGCTCTCACACACACACACACACACACACACACACATACACACACACACACGAGTGCTATAGTCACTCACATTGCAGTCATGGCCTCGTTTTGGAAAGTGACGAAAGCCATGCCCAGGGGTTTGGTGTTGACCTTCTCCTTCTCCTTCCTGTACTCCTCCTTCAGTTTGGCTTCCAGCTTTGTGTAGTAATTCACTGCTTCCTCCTGGAACAAGAACAGTACAGTACATTAGTGCACTGCTGCAAACTGAAATAATTCATGCCATTATGATGCTGCAGCGTTATTGTCTGTATTGTAAACTACACACATAGAGACTCCACATTCACAACATTCATCAATCAGTGCCAGTAATCAGCAGAAATGCAAATATTTTAGATAAAGGAAGAGTACATTCATCATACATTCATCTGTGTAATTTAATTATTAAATGATAATGCATAATATATCTATATCTCTGAGTGTTTCTTTTATTTTTTTGTATTTTTTTTTTCTGAGAATCAATATTCCACTTAAAGCAATATGTCAAGTAATTAAATGGAATTTAAGGTGTAAAAAGCTGAGTATTGATTTTATACGCACGCACACGCGCACACACACACGTTTTGAGAAAGGCAGAACCAACAAAGCCTATAAAATGCTGTACATCCAGCCCTAAAATCAATACTGAGCTTTTTTACACCTTAAATTCCATTTCATTACTTGACATATTGCTTTTAAGTGGAACATTGATTCTCAGAAAAAAAAAATAATTAAAAATAAAATAACAAAAAAAACATTCCCCCCCAGAAACTAAGAACCTTTCTAAGTTGCTGTCAGTACATGATCAGCATTAGAACTGCTTCTCCTCCTTTCAGGAGATCGGTCATTGTAAGCAGTCAGTCCTCACCTCCTCACAGCCTTTGATGGCACAACAGCACAGGTGACCACAGGGTTTAGGATTGATCATAGTGGGCATGTGTTCCTTTGCCATCAGATCAGTGAAAAACTTCTTACTGCGCTCCGTCTTCTTCCTATTGAATGTGCGCACACGCGCGCACACACACACACACACACACACACACACACAGTTCAGGCAGCTGCCTCACGAGGCTCATGAATCACAACATCTATCACATTCTCACACTCTCTCATACACACAACATATCTCTTCCACACACTGTCATAACCCATCCCACACGCTACACACTAGTAAACAAACCAACACACACACACACACACATTTATACACACAAAAGGTGGTTCAACCTTCAGTGAGCTCTTGCATGCTGTTTAAAAATCAATAACTCAGCCCTGAGCAGGTGGTCAGGTGGGGGCACTCTAAGACATTCAAGATGGCTTTTTGAGTTGCGACTGCTGAGTGTCCTTCACTGCCATCCATCTATCAGATCAGCGACATGCAGGGAGTGCCCCTTCACAAGCAGCCCCCGAGAGATTCCACTGACAGTAAAGGCATTTTAAATATCAAAGAGAGTTCCAGGAAGAGAGAATTCAGGCAGAAATAGATTTTTTTGGAGGGTAAAACCCTTCATAGCCTGTGAAGACAAGTTTAAAATGACGGGTGGTTGCTGAGGTATTGCTAGGCAGTTGCTATGGTATTTTAGGTGGCTGCGAGGTGGTCGTTATGGCATCCCTGGGGGTTGCTAGGGTATCGTTATCGGATATCTAGCGGTTGCCGGACAGTTGCTATGGTACTTCGGGCGGTTGCTACTCTATCTCTGGTGGTTGCTACGGTTTTCAAGGTAGTTGGTACATTAAGCGGAAAGGCAAAAAGATAAAAAGGTCTCTACCTCTCAGCGTTGAGGGACATGAGTTTGGCCACGTTGTAGCAGATCCGGGCCTCAAGCACCACGCAGTTCTCATAGGCCTGCCTGTGTGAACCGAAACCCCAGACATAAGATCAGCCTGCCCTCAGAGCACTCAACACAAACACTGGAGTGGAACATTGGATTAACCAATCAGCCTAAACACTAACAGAACAAACCACAAGGCCTTACGGACCACCATCTACGCGCATAATAAATACAGTCCGCTTCTTAAATAAGACACCACTCTGAGACCTTTAACGTGGTTTACCCTATGGATTAGTCAGTATAGAATTGAGTTTAATTGGACAAATTACCGTTTAACCACATTATCCCCTCATGCTAAAGCTGAAAATCCTTCGCTCAGGTAGAAGCAGACACTTGAGAGTATTCTCAGCCTCTTCACAGCCTGTCGCTGCACCTATTTTTGGCGTCTGAAGCTTTGGCACACCAGCCGCATGACTTGAATTTAAGGCTCTAATCTGGTTCTCCGTTCGCACAATCATGTCATACCGAGACTGCTGCTTTTAACCAGTGCAGCTCTTCATTAGGCACTCAGTATCTGTCAGATGCTGCATATTAACAGCACCAAAATATAAAGGCTGGTGTTTAAGGCTCAAATGAAGGAAAAGTGGCTGCTGGATTAGCAGGAACAGTTTTTGTGTATTTCCAACTCAAACACTAGATGATATACTATATATATATATATATTTATACACCATATATACTACACTATATTATCTATACTGTACTATTCAAATAACATCTTGTGCAGCTCCCTACTCAGACACTATATGAAATATTCAAATAAGTACAGACTTAGCAAACAAGTAGCTATACGTTAAAAAAACAAAGAATAATTTCTTGTTTGCAGTACAGCACACTGTGAGCAGGGGGAGGGGTGTGCTCTCTTGTGGACAAATAGCTGTGGCATTACCAGGGATCAAATTCACAGTCGCGTGATGATGGGGCCAATGTTTGCCCACATGGTACAGATAGTTCTCCCACTTGGGAGCAGAGAAATAAGCTTATAAATACAGTTTCCACATGTGGCCTTTAGACTTTTACACCCTGCAATATATTGCACAGCAGGAAGCATTCTCTACCACACAGTGTGAGAGAGAAAGAGCACCGGAGTTCCAAAATGCTGATAAAATACTATTACTTTATTGCAACATGATACATTATTATTATTATTATTATATTAAAACAAGTAATTTTTGCTTGCATTGGCTTGTAATATTTTAGTCAAAATTATTTAGAAAAAAAGGAGGAAACAGTCTATGGTTCATTTTATTTTACACATGCATTTTCATTTACTTTTCCTTCTGTAACATCAGTATCGCTAATGTGAGTGTTGCAATAATGATGAAACATCCTGTGCAGCCTATAATAGCATGCTGGATAACTTACTCAAAGTGCTGCTTTATGTGGATCTCCTCTGCATATTTCGAGATGCCATTTATGAATAAAGTGCGTTTCACCTGAGGAGAAAAAGAGAGACAGAAAAAATAACAAATTACCATAATTATCCCCCTAAGAAAAGGGCGAAATTACCAATTTACCAAAACATTCTCTTTTCTTTTCTTTCCCGCACAGCACTACATTTTCTAGAGTGTGGCTTAATAATCGGAAAATGTAGGTCAGTGCTATAGACAGCCCTCATCCATATTTCATGAGCCGTGCTTTATGTAGACGCAGCAGTCTGAGGCAAAGCGTTCGTGAGGCAGCCGGGACGCGCTATGCGAAGGTCACAATAGGCTTTTCATACTGCTCTGATAAGATTAAGAAGCAAAGCATGCATAGGCACAGAATTGTGTGTGCAAACAAAAGTGTAGATAAGTAATGTTAGATGTATGGTGGTTTACAGGAAGGCCATGGTTTGCTTCTTTATTGAGTTCACGGACGGTATTATTGGGAATTGAGCTCTACACACACTATTCTACATTCTTAAAAGCGACTATTCTTTAGAAGAGCAAACAATTCATTTTTCAAAGCTTGTAGAGCCATGGTTCTCCTGTTTCAACAGTACCAGGTCGTCCTCTTTGTAATGCATCTTGGAGGTGTGGCGTCTCATGCTGTAGACGGTCAAGAGTAGATACATGAAGGCAAACGACGTGTGCAGCCACAACAAGTTATTCCTGCAGGACAGCAAGAGATAAGGCTTAATCAACAGCTAACCTTCAGATCACATAAAAAGCACACATTTTTTAAACCATTTGAATAACTCTAATATAAGGCTTAATCATCGTGGTGCACTGATCAACCACTAAACTCATGGGTGTTGTTGGTTCCGATCACACGGGTCAAAAAGTGACAAAGCAGCTTTCCAACCAAGTTATAAATAACACAGCGGGCCAATTTGGGTTCAGGACATTGATTAATCAATATTTTTGTTGGACAGAGTAGATTAGATCTCATAACAGGTCGAGTGGGGGCAGGTCATGAAAAAAAAAAAAAAAACTGACTGTACATCACTACACTACAGACTATATCAGTGACCAAGGGGTTTGTTTATATATTTATTTTTTGATTAAATATATACAAAATATATACAGAGTTTTTTAAATAGTTTTGTAATAGAATCACAGCACAGTTCCACAAAAACTGAACAAGAATACTCTTACAGTAAAGATATTAAAGATTACATATTCATACATATTACATATGTCGGGCTGTCACTATTGATTAAATTAAGAAAATAATTGATTATATTATACACACAAATGTATATCATTAACCAAGCATTTCAACGGAATAAATTATATTTAATTCAAGTAATTGTCTTGATTATTTAGAACAGCTCACTATATTCTTATTCATCTTTATATTATTATTATTATTATATTATATACGTGGTAGCTATTTCAGTGATAAAGCAATTAAAGTAAACTGTGAACCAATCGCTGATGATTATTTCAGGTTTAATGGCTTTGAGAGTTAATGGCTTTAAGAGTTTGAGAGAGTTCTGCTTTTAGTGTTCCACTACAGCAGAGTAAGCAAAATTTCTAAATACAAAAATATCCTCACCCCGAATTCAGATTTGCTATTGTGGTGCGTCCAAAGCTGTATGCGTTGTTCTCTAAAGAAAAATGACAGAAAGAAAAGAGGTCATTTTTAAGGTATAAAGGTACTGAAAACAACATTGATAAGAATCTTCTGATTATAGAAGATACAGAAAAAAGAGGAAGAGATGGGGGGAGGAGGGAGATGCAACGAAGGATGGCATATTCTTGAGAATTACTGAGGAACTTCACGTGACACACAACACACACATTCCTTCCATATCCCTGTCCTACGATCCAATTTGCTTCACTTCACTTGTTCTTGTTCATCTTGTCCAACCATCTTTCTCTGTCTCTCTCTGAACCATCCTGTTCTACATCCCTCTCTCTCTTTAGTTTCCTGCAACAGTCACCCAATTACCCCACTCACAGACGGAGTTCAATCCCATTACAGGAGCGGAGGGCAGCGGCTAAGCCCTCACTCATAATCATCTACAGCGAGCCGCACTAGAGGACAGAGCACACACACCGCAGAGAGCAGAGCAAGGCCACGGCCAAGCCAGCGCAACTGCACACGCTAGCTCATTAGCAGCTAGCGGCTAAGGTTAATATTGGCCTCTGCTCCGTATGCTTTCAGCTCTTCAATGTTCTCAATCAGAAGGAGGCCTTGCGAACGAGATGGAGTGTTAGTCCAGGGCGACAGACCCAGAGTATATGAGGAGAGAGACTGAGGCTGCGTTCAAAACCTCACACTATTAGCATAACATTCGAGAAATAAAAGGTGCGATGCCATAAAGGAACAACTCTTGGCTCCTTACAAAACTTTCAATGGATGGTTCCCTGTAGTACCTGAAATTTCATTTATATAATGAAAAGCTTCTAGCTTCATTATGTAGCAAATATTAAGTATGAAATATTTTTAAAAATCATTGTTATTCAGATTAACCAAAAGGTGGTTCTTCTACAACCGCGTTCAAAAAACCTTTAGTGGCACCTTTTATTGGTGTAGTGTAGTTATTTGTGTTTTGCTGGCAAAGTTGATGTGTCAATAGATTTATGAGGTTGTTAAATATTAAAAAGAACTGTACATGGTACAAGCTTACGTTTAAAAGACACAATATAAAGGTGTCTATGACAGTTTATTGGAGAACATTGCTGCCTTCCAAGCAGGAAAGATGGGTTCAATGTGTCCAAAAAGTGCACTACATAGTGTTTGCTATATAGGGGGCTAAAAAGTGAACAAGGGGAGGTGATGTTTAGTTAATTACGTTTTTGCTAACTGTTGCTTAAATAGCGCGCTTATCTTGGCAATTTATCTCTGTTGCATAAACACAGGTCTCGTCTCTACAGTTCAGACACAGCCCGCACATGAGGTGGGGTCTGGTGGACACAGGGACAGTAAAAGAAACCCGCAGTGCATGATGGTATATGTGTATTCATGTAGTGTACAGTGTCTGGACACTGGATTTTGTCGTGTTGGGCCGCGATTTTTTAGAGCACCAACTAGTGGGTGAAACTGACACCACTACAAAATGGCTGATTCGCTACATAGTGCCCTACATAGTGCCCTACATGGTGAACGAGTGCACTTTTCGGACACAGCTCTACTCTGAGTGGCACACAACACAACACTACAATAAGAGTCCTTGGGCAAGACTCCCAACACTACATTCACAAATATCTGTGATAAGTGGCCGTGGATAAAAGGAAGCAAAACATAAAACAACTAAATTTCTCACTAACACAGATCAATACCAGCGACTTAAGCTGCTCTACTGCTGTAGCAACTACCGTACCTGACTAAGCCCACTGGTTTGCATTGGATGGTCGGGTGGTTTCTTACACAGTCAATTATTTTTATTTCAACTCCATGAATTACTTACAGGTAGTACGTTGGAGAAAATGGAACGTTTACCACATGGCTGATATCAGCAACGGTCAAAAACGCCTTTTAATTTTCCCATAGATATACGAAACAAGACTCCTACATCTTGGTATGTTGTCAACTACAGAATAGTCCAAGTATTTTCATTTCATCTCCAGTTCCCTGTTAAGATGAAACTGGTCACAGATTTAGGGAGCTGTAGCTCACACTCACCCAGCAGGTCTCCAGAGAAGTTCACGGGCAGGACGATGCCCACCGACAGCACCCCCACCACCACCAGCAGCCCGATGATGTGCCGCTGGAAGGACAGATAGTGTACAGCGTCTTCTCCACATTTCTCACGGATCTCCTCATCCCTAAACACAGACACAGACACACACACAGACACACACACAGACACACACTTACTTAGAAGAGGCATAGCCAAATTAGACCCATTAGACATGAACACAGCTACCAAATTGCCTAACTACTTCCACAAGCACACCTCCAGTCAACTAAAACAGACATTATTTATGAAATTTTATTTTATTATTTTATTCATGTCTCTCAGAATGACTTGGGCCTAAAAGGTTACAGACAACCAGAGTTAATTTGACTGTCACACAGAAAATAAACAGGATTAAACACTTCCTCAAAAGTCATTCATTAAAATTCAGAACAAAATAAACACCCCCCCCGGCCGGCTCCGGCAGTAACAGCTCACACGCTGGAATTAAAGAGCCACTTACTTTATTCTGAATATGGCCGTCAGCCAAGAGCAGAAACCCTGCAGGAACAGCAGACAATTATCAGTGATGAACACGCACACAGGACAGACGTGCAAGAGCATATTCGCATCCTGAAGCACACTATGAAAACAAAAGGTTTCAGTGTTATGTACCTTGTAGTACTTGAAATTTCCTTCGAAAAATTAAATGTAAAGAAAATTAAATGAAAAGCATAAATATTATTTATGCAATACGAAGTAAAAAACTTTCACCGAAAAGAAATAATAAATTTACTAAATAGGACAAATTGGGACATTATAATAAAGGGATATAGGAGTAAAACTATGAAAAATAAAATGTCAAGAAATGCTAAAATGAAGAAAGTGTTTAAGTTAAAAAAATAAACAGTATTATGGTCCAAACAGTGTAAAAAAACTGTCATGGTTCATACTGCCCACCTTAAGGTGTGTGACCGGGTGTTTGTATGTGTGGGTGTGTGTGCGAGAGCGTGAGAAAATTTTTTTGGGCCAGGATTAACCCCTGGGGCAGGACCACCTGGAAGGTCTGCAGGAGACCTCCGCTGACCACCTAAGGCCCTGCGGCAGAAGCAGGATTAGTGATTATACTACAGGACTCTGTCGTCACAACCACACGTCACTGTCCTTCACCGAAACGCCACGCCGAGCTTTATCCATGATCAATCTGGACACACAGTTACTCAGCACTTTCCACCGCAAGGCAGTGGAAAATGGTGGTTTGTGCTCTCGGGACCGAAAGTGCATATTCAGATTTAATAGAGAGAAGGTCCACTTCTCCTTTTCCCTCCCTCTCACTTTCTCTTTTACTCTCCCTGGTGAAAGAGAGTTCTCAAGGTCACCAGCCGCATGGAAAGTGCCTGGTCATCATCAGTGTAGTTTATGCAGGGGGCTGAAGGAGAAAGGACCCAGTAAGAGTGCTTCACCATATATTAAACTCAAACGCAGCCACTGGACCATGGAGGAATCGATATCTAAGGGAGGGGCTAAGGACAGAGGGAGTGAGGATGAAGGTGCTGCGGTAGAACAGCTCGTCTGATGGAAATTCATGACATTTTTTTTTTATTCTTGACTATATTTGAGTTCAGTAATAATTAAATAATTCGATCACAAAGTAATTCAGAGCCGTCTGATTTGAAATGATGGTTCTGTAGTGAACTGCACTGTAGAGAAGCCAATGTTCCCAATGTTTATATGTAACTGTGATATGGTAAAAGAACACTTTAAAAAAAAAAAAACAGTTGTAAGGGGGGTCCTATCCTTCCAAACGCCTGCCAGTATTTAGCTCAGGGTTTTGCGCTGTGTCAACAAATTCCCATGTGAAAGCTGTCAGAATTCTTATCCCATAAATATCAGCTTTCTAGCAGCGATGGCTGGTTAGAATAATGGATGGAAGGGGTAAAAACTATTTTAGCTCATACATTTGAGGCCCCCATTCCCAAATACCATACATAACAATGAAAGGAGCTGTCTAAATAGTAACGGGTTACATTTAAATGTTGATATATATATACACCATTACCTAACAGCTATAGCATATTCAAAGAATAAGCACAGTACATTTCACAGCAGCGATGTACCTTTTATGTACCTTCAACAACATAACATAAGAAACAGCAATATGAGGCGCTAAAATAAACGATCATATTTTCAGACGTGGAAACTGGATAAACACAGGCTTCATATAAAGCAAATGAAAATATTTCTGTATTAAAAAGTCATGTAATGACCCAGAATTTGCCATCTCAGCCTAAACAGATGAAAACATTTGCAGTTTGCGTATATGCAGTATATACACAGTAGCTTCAAGCATGTATCAGACAATCAGATTTTACTACCATATTACCCTATTGTGGGCTTTTAAAAATAGGCCAAATGAAAAACAATGTTAGGGGACTTTCATTACATGTAAAACATCATAATGCATTTGATTGACAGATGTGTAATTCTACAGCTTGGGCTAGAGGTAAATCAGCCCCACTTTGACCTATTCTTCATTTTTATACATCCGGTTGTTCTTGGGTCAACAGGAGATCAGAATAATCAGCTTCTGGTTATTTGTTAGCAGCAAGTAAAATGATGTGGAAGACAAGACTTTATTTTGATGCATTTTTTCTGTAAGAAGGAGGGCGTACTGCAAACCCAGGTAGCCCTACTGGTCTGTTAATAACAGCTGCATCCAGTGAGTGAACTTTGCTGTACCCTCCCGCAAAAATAATAGTTGAAATCTGACCATAAAACGTTTTTTTCTGGTTTTGGTCATTTCTTCCAAATGGAAAACACACAGATAGCTCAGGGTGTGGGTGGGTAGGGGCTGGTGTCGAGGTTAAAGGAAGTAGAGAAAATAACGATCGTCACGTCTTACGTTGTCTCGCTGTTCAAAATCCACCGAGCTGGAGACAGAGGTGAGACGCTCATAACGATCCGGAGTTTCTGAATGTAATGCTGAGGCCACACTGAGAGCACGAGAGAGAGAGAGAGAGATACAGAGAGAGAGATACAGAGAGAGACAGAGAGAGAGAGAGAGAGAGAGAGAATAAGAGTAAAAGAAAGAAAAAAAAGAAATAGAAAGAAAGAGGGGAAAGAACAAACACAAGAAGAGGAAGAAAAGAAACCGAGAGGCAAAGAAAGTGAAAGAAAGTAAAGAAAATAAATAGAAAGAAATAAAACAAAGGGGAAAAAAAACGAATAAGAAAACAGGAAGAAAGGGGAACAGAAAGAAAATGAAAGAAAGAGGAGAAACAAAAAGGGAAGAAAGGGATAAGAGAGAGAAAGAGAGAGAGAGAGAGGGCGAGAGGGCGAGAGAGAAAGAGAAAGAGAGAGTAAAGAACAGTTAATGTGTGCAGTCAGTAATTAGACATATTGCAGTAAGAGAGAGATTTATTACTGTATTACTGTTCTTGTCTTTAGGAAGCTGCCCTGAAATGGACCGAGGAGTCTGGACTGTTGAATGTTTTAATACTCAGACATTTCTCTGTCTGAGACACTGTGCTCTAACGCAAATCTGGGTCAAACCGACTTAAGAAGAGGACAGAATTAAGTATTTACACTCTTGAGGAACAGAATGTGTGTGTAACATTTCTTCAGCCTTTCAGAGTGCACTCTGGCTATATCAAGCCTTTTCTACACGGGTCTAGGACAGGCCTGCAGGGGCAGAAATGGACGAGTAGTTCTCCTCCGTGTGGGAATGGTAGAGGTTTTCCAGGCTCCCCAGACATCATTTCATGCAGTTTGCAGCATGTTTAGTGGAAACACAGACAGACAGATAGACAGACACAATAACAAACACACACAGGATCTTTCTGAAGGTTGCTTTTACCCTGTCAGACTGTCACTTCGGCGTCAACACCGAGGCCCCACGAAAAGCGCCTTGACTGACTGACAGGCTCATTAGGCTAGCTGGGGTACAGACAGCTCCACTCGAGGAGCCTATAAGGGGATTGGGAACCTATGAAGGTTTGTCCTATCTCAACTTTCTCTATATATTTTGAGGGGAGATTATAGTCTGGAAGTGAATTATATACTATGCATCGTACTTAATATAAAAGCAAAGCTTCCCATTGGACACTGCTACTGTGACCTTGCCTGGCCTAAATGGAAGAACCAGGCTGGAACTACCCTCTGACCCTGTGGAGGCATCTGAAACATTTGTACAGCCCAGCAGAGTCCATCAATAAAGCATGCAGAGCTGTTATAATGGACAGCATGCCTCGTGGACATCTACTCTTAATATAACTTAATATGATCCGACCGCTTAGGCCAGTGGTGGAGCGGACAAAGGAGACAGTGTCTTATTCTGAACTACAGCCATTCCAGTGCACATACAATCATGTGGGACCTGGTTTCCATTTTACATGTGTAGCTGGAAGTCCCATTCAGCATCTATAGAGAACTGTAACCAATTGTGGACCTCACTCAGCATTACATGAAAGACTATCAGCTAGGATTTCAGAGGATTGAGAGAAATCACAGGTTAAACACCACAGAGGAGGGTATGGAACACCAATTCAGTGCTAGTTAAAGGGAATCAACTATTTGGGTACGCATCATCACAGGGTCTCACAGTGGCTCTGGGCGTTTACCTGCGCACAGGCTCATAGTTACCCCTTTCTTTTCTCCTACTGTAGTCATTTAGGACAGACATCACACACACAGATAAGCAGGACAAAAGACATACGTTAGGAGGCCCCAGACATATACACATGCCCTATATGTGTTATGCACATTTAAGTACATATATGTAACAACAATTCAACCCCTATGTATTATTCATAATCATGGATCAGGGAAAAAGCAGAAAACACATTTAACAGAAAATTACACTGAGGGCAGGTATATATATAAAGATGTTTCAGTATTTAGTGTTTCCACCCTTTGCCTTTATAACAACTTCCATTCTTTTTGGGAGAGTCTGTATAGACCAGCAAAATCCTTCAATGAAGCATGCAGAGCTGTGCTAATGGACAACATGCCTAGTGGACAGCTACTCCTAACATGACCTAATATGATCTGATTTGGCTGATTAGGGCCAATGATAGAGGAGACAAAGGACACAGTGTCTTATTCTGACCTGAAAATGCATTAATTTGGGTCTATGTGCCTATACGAGCGTGTGGGAGGGAGGGGGCATTTCGGTTCACATGAGTGCGGCGGGAAGTCCCGTCCACCATCTATAGAGGAATCTACCAGATTTTTAAAAAGAGTTCTGTGGCATATTGACTCCTTCATACAGTTTTGAATGTGCGTATTTGAGGTGCATAGCCATAAACTGTACAATGAAACATCTACACTATAAAAAACCTGAGAAGTTAAAAAACAACAAGAATGTGCGTGAATGGGCTAAAAGATCATACAACTGAAATCATGGTAAAGAATGAACAGTATCCAAGAGGATGGAGTGAAAAAGGAAAATTATAATCATTATTATTTGGCTAGAGGCTTAAAATTGTATTATTACATATTTATAGTTTATAAAATATCTGTTGCACATCATATGACTATTAGGGCACTCAAAATTCAGATGGAGGGCAGGAAGTGAAGAATCGATATACTGAGCTAATTGGGAATTTAGGAAAGTACGTAAAGGGTTGGATGGACCTGCACACCGCAGGTACAGTCAGAGAATTTAAACATATTGGATGTGATCTATACAGCATGAAAAGTACTTTAAATCTGAATTTCTGTCTGTTTATGCTGCTATTCCAATATGGCCACAGACACACCACTGACATCGGGCTACTAGATAGCTAGTTTTTTTCTGTCCATCAGGGTTTACTGTTGGGTGAATAAAAGTGAACAAATGAAAACACTGTAGGTTGTGATGTTATATTTCGTTGTTGCAGTTTCTCTGTAGTTTTCTGTTAAATACGTATGTTCTGATTTTCCCCCAATACTAAAAAATTGAGACGTTAATACTTTCTGGCTGTTTTGAATGGTGGTCTTTTGCACTATATTATATGCGTATGAATTTTTAAATATAGTCCAGTGTTAACCAACTTTCAATTAAAAACCAAACGTTTGTCTCACACACACACACAGTGGAATACTTTGTGGTTAGAGATTAATTTTCAGCACACACAAGCCCAAACCAGCAACATGAAGCACCAATGGTGTGTTAAAAAAGGTCAGAAGGTGAAGCACTTAGTGAATCCGCAGCACATATTGGGTAAACACTCTTAATCACACTTGCGCACACACACAGACACACATAAAGCCTATTGGAGAAAGAAAGGAGTTGTTACTTCATCAGTTAGCAGAGGAGGAGGCAGCCCAGGAAAAACAGATTAGAGAACATAATCCCACAAACGGGAAAACATAAAAAAACACTAAACATACTATTCCCGCTCCTCCAAGCCAAAAAGTCGTTTCTTCTGTCTTGGGAAAAAAAAACAAAAAAAAAAAACAGGCAGTCATAAAATGAGCTTAACAATGAATTCACATTACACATCCCTCAGCCTGGACACAGCACCTGAGGAAGAAGACGTTAGCAGAGCACATGTTCCAGAAGTACTGGAGTGTATAAAAGACACAGAATAGCATTTTCACACAGACTGAAATGATATGAATGTGTTTTCATGTGGACGGATCCAGGATTGAATATTGATTTAAAGTATCCTGATGTGAGATTGGTGATTCAACAGCGTTGATTATGCATTTTTAAATGGATCATATTCAATAATTGACAATATTCAACTACATATATGCTCATTTAGCCAAACAAAATGTAAACAAATACATGAAAGGAAGCATGGTGGCTTGATGTTCTTGCATTTCCCAACCAATTTTTTTTAACTACAAATGTTATTAGTTGAAAACCAGCACTGGAGAGTGAGGTCTACCACATACTTCAAGGGACCACCTTATCTAACATCACCGGATTGCTCAACACACTTGAAAAGAATGTTAACGGCAAATTTCCTAACATCAGTTCAGTTAACAGAGGCCTTTGCTGGCCAGTATCATCCCAAGTGATGGGAGGAGGCAAAGCCAACTGTGCTCTCATGGACTCATGTGACATCAGCAGGGATCGACTTAGCAATCTACTGTCGGCAGCGCCAAAACCCGGCATATGCTTTCAGTGTTTTCACTGCTCCCAGCAGGGCTGTACGATGTTAGGAAAACATGCGATAGTGTTGCGATGGCAATATCACATGCAATAAATAAGTAATAACTTAGCCTTTATAGTGTTAAACGGTTTCTCCTTTGGATTTGTGGTAATAAAGACTCCAGGCGTTGACTAGTCTATGCAGAATTTTTTTTTTTTAATCTTAAATAAATGTAAACATAATTTAAATTATAGTAAGTTTTTAGCCAGAAAATATAGCAAAAGGAACAATCTATAACAGTAGCACAAAACTGCCCAGTGATTTTTTGCCCTTCTCTATGGCACTGGGTGAAGAGTTTTGGAAAACCACCATTTATTACAGTTCAGTCGGTTTTCGCGATATGTATATTGCGCATGTTGATATCGTGATGACGGTAAATTTTCAATATATTGTGCATCCCTAGCTCCCAGCAAACCTGATCCAGCTAACCAGCTCTTTAACAGGACCTGGTTGGAGAGACATTGGTTTACATTACCCCAATGTGTTGTTCCAATGCATAAGATAATGTGGTGAAATTGGTCATTTCATGTTGCGAATTGAATAAATTTAATTGCAATTAAGTGATCTAGAAGTCAACATTCTCACAGATTTAAACCATTTGAAGATCAATTATGTAACAAGCAAGTTTTAAAACAGAAAGAGTCCACTGAAAGCAGGCGTGTGGAAGATATGCGTTACACATTCCACTCACACCATCAGGGGCGTGGGAAGCAGCTGAAGCCCCTCAGCACTTCTCCATCATGTTTGTCCCAAACGAGAGAAACTGGATGCGTCTCTGCACCCCTGTGTGTCAGTTATACATAACAAATTTTTTTTTTACTGTTGTCTATAGCCACATTAGTCATAGCACACTGTTTTAATGTCAATGGTTAACATAATTAAATAAATTAATAAGAAAGGAATCAATTTTGCAAAATTGATTAACTAATTTTGTAAATTAAGTTAATCAATATTTTGATTAACAACAAAACACATAATTCTGGTGAATATACACATAAAACACATCAGGCTTTATCACAGCTGCCTTTCGAGCTCCTGTAGCCAGCACTGATCAGAGCTAAGCGATTAGCATGCGTGCCACTTTGACATGACAAAAACACGCTACACGCTTCCTCTGTCCTTCATGTACAGAACACAGGATGGCTGCGGCTGTAAAGATTACTTACAACAGGAATAAACAGGAAGCAGCCTAACACAAAGATCCAGATCACAACAGGGCTTTACGTCCCAAAACAGCGTCATAAGATGGTAAAAAAGTTGGACAATTAAACAGCTTGGTTGCTAGCATCTGCCAATTTTAAGGTTTCACGAATGTGTCCACTTTATTAAAGAATCAGGTGGCATTTTACACAATAAAACATCTTGTACTGTACTATACTATATAAGAGAATATTGGAGTATACTGCATCTTATCCACTGTGTTAGATTGGGGCTAACATGCTAACATCTGGTGGCTAGTCTGTTATACTGGGCCTTCTTGGAAGGTTTTCCATAAGATTTAGGAGCTTCTGTAGGGAATCTTTTGTCTAGTCATTCTGTAGAGCATTTATGAGTTAAGGCACTAATGTTGGATGAGAAGGTTTGGCTCACAATCTCTGTTTCAGTTCATCCAAAAGGTGTTAGATGGGGTTGAGGTCAGGGCTCTGTGTGGCCAGTCAAGTTCTTCCACACCCAACTTATCCAGTCATGTCTTTATGGAGCTTACTTTGCTCAAAGGTTCTACCCCAAACTGGGTCCACAAGGCTGGAAGCATGGTGCTGTCCAAAATGTATTGGTCTGCTGAAGCATTAAGTTAAAGCCCTTCACTGGAAGTTACAGGCCACCTGAATTCAATAATTTAGTGTCCCCATACTTTTGTCTGTATAGTGTAAACTTTAATTTGACCATCACATTCACATACTGGTATAAAGAGCATAGGCAACATCACACGATAATTTAACAATCTGTGCCATTCAAACCTGACATTAGCATTAACCACAAGGTTTCAGAGAAATAGCTATTGCTGGGAACAGAGGAAAGATCCTGTATCAACGTTGGCCCGTCAGCAGAAAACCTCCATGTGACGCACACACGAAGTGCTGATAAATAATTCTCGATTCCTTGGACAACCACACTCAAATCAGCATCTATCACCAGCCCACATCCGTTAATCTGTAAATTGCCCGAGTTAGGCCGTTTAAAGGCAGATACTGCAGTGACTGGGAGAGAGGGACGGTGCCAGAGGCAGCAGGAAACGCAGAGCATGAGACTCTCCACAGATTCATGCGAGGAAACTCTCACTTCCACTGTATCGCTGTATACACCCACACAAACAGGGCAAATCTGTTACATTTCCCAGAACAGCACACAAACAGCGCAAAGCAACATTTTGCAATCTCAGACACTAAATCCAAAGCGGTCACTGTTCAACTGAATTTCCCTCTGCTGGTTGATGTTTGGTTAGTAAAAGAAATAGCTGATATTTTATGAGATGGTAAAGAAAAACCAAACCTTACCAGGAGGCTGACAGGCCACTGCTGATTCCCAGCATCAGCTATTTGTCACACACCTCATGGCTTCATACACACACACACCCTGTCTCTAAAGTTGACTCATGCAAATAGTAGAAATGTACCGTTCTTTTGAGAAACCCACTGAAGTGTCCATTTAAACCTATGAAACACAAATAAGGACAATAATAGAGATCTGAGGGAACCTTTATGTTTGTAATTTCGGACACCAAAACGGACTTAAACAGTTTCAAACACAACCCACCCAAGTCACACCCAATTCCAGCCTCTAACAACCTTCGAAGAAGCTTTATTTATTTATTTATTTATTTATTTTAAATGTGGCAGTTATGTAACTGCACGCTGCTCTGCCTCAGCTTTATTTCTGGCCGTATCAATAAGCAATAAGGCGAAACAGTTCAGTGTTCTGCAAAGTGATATGATGCGGAAAGCAGGGGTGGGTATTCCTGGCCCTGTTCCCTCATGTGAGTGAGAGAGAGAGAGAGAGAGAGAGAACGAAAGAGAGAGAGAGAGAAAGAGAGAGAGAGAAAGAAAGAGAGAGAGAAAGAGAGAAAGAAAGAGAGAAAGAAAGAGAGA
>JBBPDB010000039.1:1784265-1794437 GCA_037974465.1 Brachypetersius altus | reverse complement strand
GAGAGAGAGAGAGAGAGAGAGAGAGAGAGAGAGAGAGAGAGAGAGAGAGAGAGAGAGAGAGAGAGAGAGAGAATGCGTGGGTTCTAGAAATAGTCATGCACAGTCACACTGTGCAGAACAAGCAGGAATTCTGGGAGCGCAGTAAATATGCGCACAGCATCATGAAACATTGCTTTATGGAACAGATGGCATTTATGATTGCGGCTTAATTCTCTGCCCCTCCCTGCCAAATCAGGGGTGTGCTGGAGCTTCTTCAGTGCAGTCATTTTCGCCTGAAGAATTAGGCGGCCGTGAAAAAGGGAAGCGGAAATCTCGGGTCTTGGCAGGGGGATGAAAAAAAACATTTATAAAATGTGTGTGGGACAGGAGACGGATGCGCAATCCGTCTGTCTAGGGGTCTATTTTTGCCACTCAAACGAGTGGGTTTTGCCTCAGAGGTTAATGAAGAACACGACTGAGGTTAACCAACTTCCACTTTCAGCCTCAAAGCTCAGGTCTTCACTTTCTCGAAGATGATTGTGTCCTTCATTTGACAGCCATGATCTGAACAGAGCAGCAGCCCACACAAACAAATATGACCTGATGTATAATTCAGACAATGTGTCATAGACATCCTGGAGCATGTCTCAGCACCGACGCCTCAGGGACAGTGAGACCCAGGGCGGGGCTGCATGACTACAGGGATTTTTCCACAGGTGTACAGGAACAGTGCTGTAACTAAATCATATTGCGATTTCCTGTGTATCTCTGCCCAGTAAATGTGCTGCTGATGCCGGCAGCGCTATTCTCTCCCTACAGCTTATGGGCAGACGTCCCAAAACTGCGTCTATGGAGTCATACCAGCTGAAAGTTTATGTCATTTTATTTTTTACAGCCTTGTTTGAGTTTGTTTTCTGTTCTCTGCATTATTTAGCTCTGTGATGAATGTCTAAACCCAGCTAACTTGTTATACCTTCGTATTTCTCACAGCCTCTTTCAACGTCCAATCAAAGGCATTGATGGTCAACTCGGCTGTGGCCCGCTTTTGGCCTTACGTCCAGCAAGGGACAGCATGGGTGTCTGAATTCTAACATGGCTGGTGTTGATGCTGGACTGGATCAGTGGAATGGACATGAGTGACACCGTTAAACACAGTTAAAGCTCCGCCCTTATTATATATACACAAATAATTAAATCACTTTTTTTTGCACCAAATTACAAAGAGCAGAATCAGTAATTCTGTATTCATGAGTATCAGTACAGATAAACAGTATCAATTTAAAAAAAAAAAAAAAAAAATGACACCCATCCCTAGTAATGAGGCCTATGGCTCACTCCAGTGGGTTGAAAAATAAAGTATGGTGATAAACTGCCTAGCCTGGGCCTTTCTTTTATCGAGGCTGATGTTACATTTTGGCTTTATCAGTCACCTGTAGACCAGGGTTTCCTGACCCAGTTACTGGAGGCACACTGGCATTTTTAGAGCTTTTGAGTGAATTCACTGCTCCCAACACACTCCAGCTAAGCAGCCCGATAACGGAGTTGTAGTGGGTGTGTTAATGCAGAAAAAGCACTAAACTGTGAGTGCTATAATTACCATAAATGTAGCCTTTTTGTTTTTTTTACACAGAAAGGGAAACTAATTCCTTTGACACTTCAGGACAGATGTGCTGAAACTGGTCATTACTGAGGATTTTGACCACTTTCCCTCTACATATTTAAAAGGGAATTCGAATAACTTTGCGTTTTATGGATAATTGATCTTGCACAATTAGTTAGTCTTTCAGAGTGCACTTTAGAGCAGCGGTCCCCAACCTTTATTTCGTCACAGACCGGTTTAATATCAGAAACTATTTTACGGCCCGGCCTTTAAGGAGTGGCAGATAAATATACGTTTTTATACAAATAAATGATGTGCATAAAAAGGGGGATATTTAAAAAATATAATAATGGGGTATCTTTAAAATATAATAATAAGCGTAAATCCAGTGTGTACTCGCAGCTTTATTAACAGCATTTTCATAATAATGAACCGACAACAACATAACACAGTAACATCCACGTGTTTTTTTCTGTGCAGCCCGCGGCCCGGGGGTTGGGGACCACTGCTTTAGAGAACCCTGGGATTTCTTTGCAGTGGGGAATGGAATGAGGAGTCATGCTGTCGAGTGATTTTACACACATTATCAAAACATCCAGTGAACCTAGATAGGGGTCTTCAAATCTCAGTACCAAATCTGAGAAAAACACATGACCTTTCAGCACTATTGAGCCCTACATGCAGAATCTGTGATAAAGGGAGTTAACGGAATACATTTTTGACCAAATAGATATTTCCAAACCAATACAAGCAATGTCTCAGCGATCGGGAATAATGTTTGTAACTATATAATTTCTACAAGGGAGCCTTTTAGATGAATGAAACTTCTCAGATATGTGGCTTTTAATCCCAAACAATGTGAACACTTTCCAGTACATTTCCCTAAAACAGAGCTTTTCACTTTACACTGAATAAAATGACCTAAACTATCCTAAGCACTTTCATGCAGAGCATGTTGGAATTACACTTTAACTTTAAATAAGAGGAACCAAGCAAAATATGGCATTTCTCTGAGCTGCTGGCCTGTATGTTGTCTTTCTGTCTTTATTGTATATTCATCCTGAATACGACACCTCACAGTTATTTCCTGCTTTATGCGTTTCTTGAAGTCTTTGTGCATTCGTCGCTTGATTCTGAGAAGTACAGACATCACCACAGCTATTCTGAAGAATGCCTCCTCTTCCTATTCCTCCTAAAAAGGCGACTGCTTAGTAAGAACAGTCAGACTTAAATTAGGTTAGAAAGCTCTTCAAACCAGTTTTACTGGTCTAAGGTCTTCAAGGAGACAGATGTGTGTCATAAAACACAGCAAATAAAAAAGAGGAGTTGACAGACAAGACTTCCACTTTAATGACAAACACGTATGACCATAACTCAGCGGTGCTGAACCACATACTCAGCACAGGAATGGAAAGTAAACAGAACACATACAGGGTGGGGATTCAGTGATTAAGTTAGACCTGATCTACATTTTCCTTTCAGTTGGGAATCTCCATTCAAAACACTGATCATTTAGGCCTTGGCCTGATTCCTGTAACTCTGCCCAGGGCGGTTCCAAGCCAGGCGGAGGGAGGAGGGTTGGGCGCAACGTAATGTAACGTAACGTTGATTCCTGTCTGGAATATGACCCATCGTTAACCATAAAGTGTATGGAGTAAGACTAGGCTTGACCTAAACTGCCAATGGCGATTCAGCGCTGAGGAAACTCCCTCCTATTGCTGGTTTAATCTGTGCCTGGAAAGGAACTTTAAAAATGAAGTGTGTGTCTATAAATGCACTGCATCACTTTACAAAAAACAAAAAGTACATTTGCTTTAGGTTATAACAGCTTGGGAACACAAACTGCAGCCATCAGCAGCGGAGCTGGAGAAATCTGTGTAAGGAGCAGAAGTGGTTTGGTCAGGAGAACAGAATGATCTGTCCTGTATGTGAGACAGGCACTTATCCTTACCTGTCAGCATCTGTCACCAGAGCCAGCCGGCCATAGTCCCACGCCACCTTCCGCAAGATAGAGAAGACAAAGAGAAGCACCTGAGAAAGAAGAGAGACAAGAAGATTAGCTCAGAAATCAAAACAACCAGTTTGGTTAACGCTAGGCTTGCAGCAAAAAAGGCCTGTTCTGTCTTGGCTTGGAAATTTGAGTGATGCAGGTCTGATTATGAGACTGAAAAGGGAGGGGAAGGTATGAAAGCAAAACATGGAGATAAAAACCTATCATCAGCTCATACTGCATAATACCATCACACACACACACACACACACACACACACACACACACAGGTTCACAGTAACATAATATTCACGCTAAAGCAGCAACGCTGAGTAAGTCGAAGGCTGGCGATTTACACTGACAACCAACCCCAAGCTGTACTCATCAGCAGGAATATGGGTCAATAGGACAGAGCAGAACACAGCTGAGAGGGTTAGTAGGGTACCCGTCTCTCCCCATCTCTTTTCACGCTATTGTGAACATCACCATGGTGGAACAGAACACATCTGGGTCAATGAATTGCGCTTGCAGTCAGAGTCATAATATTTATTCTGATGGAATTTTCTTAGGGTAATATTTTATTACCCTAGATTAGCCTTTGCAAATTTCTTGCAATAAAGTTATTATACGATAACTAAGGTCTTAAACATTGATCCAGGTGTTCATTTCAGTACATGTTGAATAACTTTTTATATGACAAATAAAGGATCTTCAATCAGGAACCGATCCTAATATAGTACTCAGTAGTGTGACGTTTTAAAAAAAAAATACTGGCAAAAAAGCCCTGTTGATTTTCAGCATTTCGTTATTATGCTCTCGTTGTACTCAAACTGTTAAGGTTCACCTCTTTCAGATAGAGCAGACAGCAACAGAAGAAACAAAACAGTCATTAAAGCAATGAACAGGATTTTAAGAGGAGCAAGTTACTCACCAGGAAGCACATGAAGTCCAGGGCAAGGACAGTGGGCACTCCTCCAAAGGGCAGGCCCTGCAGCACGGTGCTGCGGATGCGGGCGGAGTAGCAGTAGTCTTTGGAGCAGTTGGCCTGGCCCGTGCAGGCCAAGGGCCCAAATACCCGCATTGTCACAAGCAGCACTCTGCAAGTTCACTGTCGCATCCTGATGAAGAACCTAGAGGCAGAATCAGAGACAGAAAGAGTCAGTTGGGGGTTTCAGAAGGTGGACAAGATCTGATGGATACTAGGGGAGAAAATATAATGTTAGGAAACATTCATGATATTCTTGAAAATAGTTGGAATTAGGGCTGGGCGATTAATCGAAAAGTAAATTCAGGTCGATGAAACACTACCGCGTGTGGAGTCACGTGACCCCGCTCCGTTATGTTACGTTATTCCACAAACATGTTGAGCATGGAGAGCTCAAACACTGAGACAACTGAGCAACTGATTTTGATTTTGATTTTTGGCCAAATGGCCCAGCCCTAGTTGGAATGCACAGTCTCCATACTGTCAAAAACTATGAACATGTTTTTCACACTCTGCATATCATCCAGACAAATAATTACCCACGGACCGGACGAATTATGCTCTTTTTAATGAAACATACAGTTGGTTACTGTTCTTTCAGTGCACAATATGCTCAGAAGAGCAGAACATGATACAATAACGATAAATATTGGCATATTGCATGTCAAAGGGGTTCTCTGGCAAGACATCACAGGGCTACTTTTGGTCACCTAAAGAATCTTGTTCTTTCAACTGAGAAAAAACAAATTAAATGAAATAATGTGATGTAAAAGTTCTATAGAAATGTTGGCCACTTAATGTTAAATTAAAAACCTTCATATTCAATGAATAAAGTTTTGTAAACAGTCTTTACAGATAAAGATAACCAGCATGCATGCCAAAGCGTGCCGAAGCTGTGTTTGGCACTCTATAGCTCTGAAATTGCTCTAGTGAGCAACAATGAAAGGGGGAAAACACAACAGCAGGATTTCACCAAGGCACATGTTTGCAGTCACAAATGACATGAATATGATTCAAAACAAAATATTTATAAATTGCATATATAAATTAGATTACTTATATATATATAAGAACATCTTATATTTGTCTAATTTGTACATACTTGCTGGCCTACATTGTTTTTAAGAGAAAAGGCAGCCTGCCTTCTCCTCAAATTAACATTTAAAATGAATAAATAAATTAGCAATAGAGTAGAATTTCTTTAGACCCTCTAACCAGTGTAGAACCATTTTGGTAAAACACCCAAAACCTGAATACTTCAAGGTTGATCTCAAAGTCAGTGATTACACAGGTCAACAATTTTTAAAAAAAATCATCAGTAACCACAACGCACTTTTCTAAACCAGTTTCTAAACCAGTTTTTCATGCTGCTTTCAGATCTGCTTTCAGTTTTTTCAGTCAACTATTGATGTATTGAATGATGAGTAATATTAGGTTTGCAATAGACTTGCATGCTGTTTTTATTACATTTTTATTCAATATTTTCAGTGTGAAGTCAGACAGGTGACACTGTGGCATAATGATCAGTGTCAGTCAGCTCCCACTGCTTCTTCAAAAACGCTCAGCATATGATTATTATATGTTCATTATACCAACTATCATGCAGTATAGAACTAGCTTCATCACAACAACTGTATGTGCGGGAAAAACTAAACACAGATTTTAAATCAGCATGAAAAACACTACAGAACCCACATAAACTTATCTCTGATGATTTTGACCTGTTGACTTATCAGTATCCTATCAAGCATAAGCACATGCTATTTCCCTGCTACTTTTTTTTTTTCCCCTGAGACCCACTGCTTCTTCACTTCCTTCAACACCTCTCAATAGCCGGTGCTTGAAATCACCAAACATTTCACATCCAAACTGCAAACTCTCTAACGGTGCAATTACAGAATGGCAACTTTTCCATCTGACGCAATGGAACAGGACACGCCCTTATGACAGCTGCTCTTTTGCTTCACCCTTTGACTCCACATATCGCGGTCGCCCACATAGTCCGAGCCCAGCTGTGTCCTCTTCTCACCTGTGAGCGACTGCCAGACAAAGCCATCTCAAACACCCTAGGCTGGACTGCCCACGGCTCGATATGGCCTGATTCTGGCTTGAGATGGTCTGTAGAATTTGTCCTGAAATTTTCAAGGGAACTTGAAAAGGGAACTTGAATATATGCCTAAATCTTCCAGTCCCGCCTGAACTAACCAATGCATCTTCCGTTTAATAATAATAATGGATAAAGCATTTTATTTACAGAAGGCTCCCAAGGACATCCTACAATATTTACATTTATGGCATTTATCAGACACTTTTATCCAAAGCGACTTCCAATTCCTAATTACAGGGAACAATCTCCCTGGAGCAACTTGGGGCTAAGGGTCTTGCTCAGGAACCCATTGGTGGCATGTTAAAGGTAGGATTTGGACCCATGACCTCTCGGTCTAGAGGCAAGTATCCTACCCACTACGCCACCACCACCCAACACATAGTTAAATCGGATATACAGTAGCCTGCAACAACGTTGCAAAATATAAATAATCAAACACGAAATGCAGCATAACAAGTCAAAATAATATAATAATAATATAATAGTAGAAGCCATTAACGCTAGAGTCAGACAAAATAAAAGAGGTATGCTCCAAATGAAATTTAAAGACTGGAGGAGTCTCAGTTAGGGCTGGGCGATAAAACGATAACGATATGCATCGCAATAGACACGAGATCGATATCAATTAAAAATGTGTTCGATAAAACGTTCAATATTTTTTATTCTTCGTCGGAAGGAAGGGGTTGCGAAGCTAGTTTGGTTGCTAGTTTGGATCCGTGCTGGAAACGCAGCTGTCATAGCATAACAACTCTGTTTATGGAAGTTCTGCCGTTTTTTTGTGAATCACAAAGCTTCAAACGTTATTCTGTGCCTTGTTTGAACTTCCTGTGTCGCGTAGAAGTAAAGTTATAAGAATTTAAAAAAATACAGCTAGCAGAGGGGGAGAGGGGCGAGGGAGGGGCACGGATCCCAGCCAGAGTGAGTCTGCTGTGATAATGTTGATTAAAAGTGTTTGTTAAAAGTTTTTAAGTTATCTTGTTTTAGGAGAAGTGTTTTTACAATTTCAAGCTGTAAAAATAATTCTCTCTGTATTTGTGTGTTTGACAGTAATTTCTTTTAAAAAATGAATAAATAAAACATTTTTAAAAAGCTCATTTTTGCCCTGTTATGTTTATATAGTTGGTCAAAGTAAAAAACAAATATGTTCATCATATTGCCTGGTTTGTGCTGAAAAAAACAATATAAGACACTCTATATTTCACATTGCAGAAGTTTATATTTTTGTTTAAACATAGTAATGTAAAACACATCAAAATATGCTTGGAGTTTCTTAATAACTGAGGGAATTATGATCAGAGGAAGATTAAGTTTAAAATAAAAATGTTTAAAATGTAATCTATTTTTCTCCTGGTCCTTCGTTTAAATGGGTCATAAAAATATCAATAATTATCAAAATTGACAGATATGAAACACTGATATCGTGATACAGTTTTCAGCCATATCGCCCAGCCCTAGTCTCAGTATTATGTATATCTTGTGGAATACAGATCCAAAGGCGAGGGGCGACACGGCTGAAAGCCCTGAAGGCGAGGGACAACAGGTCCTGAACCCCATGGTAACCAAGCAGGCAAGAAGTATAGGGAGTCCTAAGGAAGAGGATGAATTGATGGAAGTTTAGCACAGGATCTACTAGGCTAATGTTGCTAAGAAACTAGAAACCAGTGATCACATAAATCTTTTCTGTAAATGTATGCTCAAAAATTTCTCTCGCTCAAACCACATTCAGCTTCTCATTAAGATAGAGCAGCTTCACTGAAGTGGTTTATGACCTACTGTGGGCTATACAACTGAACTTCACAGCTCCAGGCAGCCGGTTCAGACAGTACCTGGTACACCTGGCCTGGGATCGAGTTCCTCCATTGTATAACTCCAACCAAGTTATACCACTCTGAATCTTTGCTTTGTAATAACATCTCAGTCCGTCTACTATGCTAGAAAATACACTGCCGGTCTTCATCTGTTTGGAGGCACATGTGACTGTGTTGTGGCAGGCGAAAATTGTATTTAAGGTAATAAAAAGTAGATGTAGAGGAAAAAGGAGGGGGTGGACTGAAGCAGGAGTAAACAATAGGGCTGTCAGATTTTGATTACTCACATGTAAAAAAAAATCAGATTAAAAAAGAAAGAAAGAAAACGTCCATCTCTGATGAACCAGATGAAGTGATTGTGCATCCACAAGTCATATTCAGCCTGAATATTCTCAACAACAGAGAACTAGTTATGCTCTTAGCCTTTTTGAGTGCATCACTGAAAGGGAGGAAACCCACACCAGCAGGATCTCCCTAAAAAAAAATCCACATATATAAAGTGAAATAATGCCTTGGAGACACACTACAAGAAATCTGAGTGAGAAATGTTTGGGAAATTATGCTCAAACCTCACCTGAACAGGTCCTGTCAAGTTCAACCAAATGTTCCAAGCTCAATGTGTGAGACTGACTTAAGGTCATTTTTCATTTGCATTGCACAGACTCTGAGTACCTGCACCTCATTGAAAGCAGTCAGGCTTAGTCTCTCAGTAAAGCTCCACCATTCGTCTGTGCCTGAGAAATCCTGTCCCCAGGTCTGTGGCTCAGGCCTCTAGAGCGTTCAGCGGCCAAGGATTAGTGTTGGAGCTTCAGAGGCAAGGTTACATGATGCTCCTGGTGCCAGATTCAGCGGAACAGAGGTACTGAACTTGTCAGGACAGGCGTTACCAGGCCAACATCAACACCGAGGAAACATGAGCCACACACAGGCCTGGCCTTGCTTCCACACTGTAGCGCATGAGTGGGCGAGAACGGAGACAGAAAAGCAGTTTTTAAACATCTATACTTTTTTTATGAAATATGAATTTGAAATTATATTTGACTTTATCCTGAAATAACATTAAGCCAAAATCTCATTCATTTTCATTTAATTAGGCAGGTGTGTCAGTTTTTGCTGGGATGCACTGGTATACTGAATCAGTGTCAACACCAAGAATGTATTTATTACGCGCATCAGGTATCAGTCAGATGTGAAGAAAAATGATCCAGGTTAATTTTATTAACGTTTTTAAAAGGTCATTTCCAAATAGTGCATAATCCTTGGAAATCCTAACAAATGTTGGTGCAGGGCCTCTATGGCACATTACAAAAGATACCATGACACAGTGCTGGTATCCCATTGGTACTTGGTATCAGGTGAACCCTAATGTCAGATACTGGAATCAATGTCAGGAACCCTATATTATCGAGGGGAAATAGCTTTGTTGCATGTAGAGAAGCTGGGAGAACTGAAGTGAAAAAAAAGAAAAACTCAGATCAACCAAGACTGAAAAGAGGGAACCACATAAATGAAAGAAACACAATGAAAGAGACATGAGGGGATGGAACCAGACGGTGACGCTTACTGCAGGGAGGACCTAGGAGGTACAAGAAAGAGGGGTGGCAGGGGAGGGAGAGAGAGAGAGAGAGAGAGAGAGAGAGAGAGAGAGAGAGAGACAATGAGAGAGAGACAATAAGAAAGAGAGAGAGAGAATAACAGAAAGA
>JBBPDB010000039.1:1767154-1784165 GCA_037974465.1 Brachypetersius altus | reverse complement strand
GGGTGCGGACAACCTGAATGCCCCAGGGTCTCCGAGGGGTCCAAGAAAGACTCAGAGGGAGCGCAGGCCTCCTGCTCGCCTAAAGGACTTTAAGGTGGGCTTAGTAGTGGCCGAGGACGGCTCACGACTTGGCGAAGGACTGTGTGGCAAGCAGAGGGTGCCACGTGAACTGTGGGGGGGGGTCTGCGTGGGTAGCTTGGGGTTAATTGGAGGGCGATGGCCCACACCTGGCCATTGCCATGGCAACTCGCGGGTTTTTGGGGAGGTATATAAGGGGAGGGGCGGTGCTTAGCATTGTTATTCTTAGTGGGAGCTGTGTGCTAGTTAAAGCTGTGTGCTGTTAGTTAAAGCTGTGTGCTTTTGGGTTATAATAAAGATAAGAATAAAGACAAAGAAAAATGGAAGAACCTGCCTTAGTGTCCCTCTTTTCCATGGCTCGCCACAGTGTATTGCTTACCTCAAGGTGACAAGTAGCCTCTCTTCAGGACTAACACTCGCTCGCATATTTGTTCAGTGGCGTGTAATGTGCTGTTGAACAAGTCGCAGTAGACAGTCAAAAGAAGATACTGACATGCGAGTGTAGTTGAAGAACTTCTGCGGAAATCTTTGCATGTCTTCAAAAAAGTCCCTTTGATCTGACGTTGCGTAAGAGGGTGAACCCAGTAGCAGTGGCGATGTGTGTTCCTCTCCTGCCTGCGGCGCCGTATCAGGAGGATTTTTAAAACAAGAAAGTAAGCGGTAAGCTTTAAGAAACAATAGGGATCCATGTTTTCAGTGCAGAACCAAGAGGACACATGTGCAAACACTCTGGACAGAGTAATTACTGCCCCCACAGGTAAATACATGAAACTACAGAATGGGCGTCAGGCTGGCGTTAAATGGCGTCAGACTAACACCAGTCGAACGCCTTGCTGACGTTGATCAAGCGTCGCCACAAAGACGCCTATGGCGTTCAGAGCGTGTTCATTTCGAACGTCCGTGTGGACGAGGCCTAACTAAGATATTTTCATCAGTTTGTTTTGCGCTGTAGCTTTCCTTTTAAATGAGACTCTTAGCTTTTGGTCTATGTTGATATAATCAATGGAAATAACTCACTCTCAACCTCAGATAAGATTTCCTCTTGTACAAATACATATGTATTTATATGTTTGTTTTTTATTTACAGACTGTTGTGAAATGGCTGCTCCAGTAAAACTCAGAATTATCCTTGGGGAAAACAATTCCCAGAGACTTACTCTGCAAGATGGAATTCCAGACACAGTTGATGAACTTGTTCAGCACATTAAGAAGCAGTGCGGGGTAGAAGCCCACTTCAGACTGCAATTTATGGATGCAGAGTTTGGCAATGAATTAACCAACTTGATTTCATTATCAGAGATCCAGGACAGAAGTAGTTTTAAAGCTCATCTTTGATTCAGCTACATCTGACCTGCCTGGTGGCTCCCCACCCCCTCAACCGTACTCCACTCCAGCCACATCATGGTCTAGTAATGAGTCACAACCTTCATCTGGTAGCTCGTATGATACAGACATTTTGTCTACTCTCTTTTGTCCACCTCTTTACGGTCCTCTGGATGGCCTGTTGTTTTTCTTGTGCCCCGTTTCCCATATGATTGTGAGCTGCAGCTGAACAAAGGCAATGCTGCATTCAAAGAAAGTGGAACTTTTTTGAATCCAGACATCAGATTTTTAGCCGAAGCAATTGTTCAGTACAAAGTGTACCCCTCAGACGATGAGTTTAAAGAGGTTGCTGGAGCCCTTGTCACATCCCATCCATATTTGAAAGAGCCAGGCTCTGCCACTGGATATGGTGGCTGGAAGGTGAGCTTAAAATACAAACTTGCCAACTATAGACGGAAGCTCAAGTGGCTTGGATGCCCAGAGGTTGAACTAAATTCCCTCACAAATAAACCTGCAGACAAATGCAGTCCTGCTTTTGGTGTGAAGAAGCCCAGAAAGGCTGAAGAAGAAAAAGAAACAATGAGAACACAGTGGCAGCACTGATGGAGAAGACATTTGCACACAGAGGGCAAGAAGTTATTCGTGATGCACCCTTGATTGCTGACTTCAAAAGCAGATGGCCGGCTCTCTTCTGTCTCCGTGAGGTAGGTGAATAAACGCACAGCACTTATTTACTTTGATTGGAATATGTCTTCATTTAATATGTACAGAATTTTTCATATCGGCCAAACAAAATATGGTAAGTCATTGAAGTAAGCTGATTTAAGATTTGGTAAATGATGACATTTGTTCAACTAGTTAATTTTACTCCTATGATATTCATACTTGCTTTTTTTCTCCATTTAAGCTAACTGCTGAATTTAGGAGGATCACAACCGTCAATTTGCTGTCCAAGTTCTTCTCTGAGCTGGATGCCCAGTCTTCAAACCTGATAAGGGTGTTTAGCAAGAAATGTGGCGTTCAAGGAAGAAAGATTAAAAGCATTATGATGCCAATAAGCCAGGTAAGATGATGGAGGAAATATTGAAACTGTCAAACCTTTCCAGGTTAAAATGTAGCTTTTGAAAGTACAAGATGTACTGATGCCATGCTGTTCATGAATCATATTTGGCAATAAAGATTCTTACATTTGTAAAAATTTCTAATTCAATGTTGCATTATGTTTGACATCCGGTTGATTAAAATGTATTATTTTTGTGGTGACTTTGTCTGTTGTTTGTGGTGATAGACATTTCTTAACCTAAAGTGTTGCTGATGAATAAACATAACTTTGTTTTCTTGAATTAGCACAATTAATTCATGTAATTCTGCTATTTTAAAATGTAGTTGTAACTACCCAAGTAAATTAAGAAACTCATAACCCTGTCATACAAGCTTAGATGGCCCAATAAAATCAAGTCAGATCCTACCTTTGTAAATATGTTACCCTTTCAAATGTAGTTGGAGTGAACCACGGTAATAGACTAACAGTAACCCCAATACATCAGGTTGACCCAGCATATTTACATTTAGGTCAGTCAAGCAAATCCTTTCTTGCTAAATTAAAGCATTTGTTTTAGGTGGAAATCCTTTCCATAATTTTATTACGTTCACCTAACGGGTTATTTTTTTGAGTGTGGTGGTCCCTTTTCTCACTCCTTTTGTAATAAGGTAATGATGGACCTTCTTTTTACTGCTACTAACTGTACCAACCCAACCATCACACCTGATAATCTCAAACACATTAAGAAGGCAAGAAATTCCACAAATGAAACACCATTCCAGGTCGATTCCTCGTGAATCGGATTGAAAAAAAATCCCAAGAGGGTGCAAAACTCATCAGAGAAAAAAGGCGATTTATATGAATGTATACTACCAGTCAAAAGTTTGGACACACCTTCTCATTCAACGATTTCCTTTGTATTATTGTAGATTAATATTGGGTATTTACCTGGAATGTGGATAGGTTACGTATAAACATGGAAAGATGACAGTACAGGTTTGTGTGTGTGTGTGTGTGTGTGGAGTGTGTGGGGCCGCGGTGTGTTGAGGAGTCTTTTACGTTTTGTGGCGTTCCTGTTTTTGTTCTTGTATTGCTTTATGGTCCTGGAGGAACGCTGTTTCATTTCACTGTGTAATGTGTGTGTATGACTTAAATGACAATAAACCTACTTAACTTGACTTTATCCACCAAAAGGGGGCGATGTGGGATCATTCTCATGAGCGCACCTGCACTCGCTAAATCTTCACCGTGGGCTACACTGGACTCTGAATGTTACAGTTAGAGAGGACTATCCGCTTTCATTTCTTTCTTTTTTTAATAGCAGGTCGAAACCCAAAGGAAAATGTGAGGAGCAGAAATGCAGGCCCAACCCTTTCTCAGCTTATGGGACAGTTTAAACGCTCTTTAAAGCAAACCCAACTTTAGAAAGGAATTTAATCAAGAAGTGATCACTGTTGGAGAGCTCGTTCATTCTGGGCTGTGGGTTGGTCAGCTAAGAGTTGTAAGGTAATGTTTAGGTTCCCATTGGAGACCATCCGGGAGGGGGGTTCCTGCGCGTTCTCTCGCGCTGTAATCCTCTCCAGAGGGCTCCAGTTGGTTACTCGCCCCACGTGGTTTGCGCTCCTGTTATAAAAACTTTCTGTGGAAAGAGGCGCAATGTCGCGCGCTCGTTAAAGAGTGGGGTGCGGAGGAACAGCAGCTCAGAGGCGCACAGCATCCCACCGGCCCTGAAGCTATGAAGATCTGAAGATATGAAGAAGTCCTCAGAAAAGACACACCGGACGGAGGAGGAGGGCAGGCGCTCAGAGTAAAGATCTGGAAGATTGGCGAATGCCAGAGGTGGAAACCCGCGCTGAGGGAGGCGTGAACTCTCGGTTCTGAGTCGATGTGCTCCTCAGGATGGAGGTTTTGAACTAAGAAAGCGCTCACAGCTGGACTGGCACGGACTCCTGATCTCGCGGCTGAAGACCCTGTAGCCATGCCATGACGCGCCAGGCGGCCCGGTCGGAGCGTCCCGGTCTTTGTTAAGGAGCACCGGGGGGACAATAAGTCAAACTATGGATGGCACACCGGTAAACAATGTTAGTCCGTCTTCGTTTCCCCGCGAGCATCCCTCAGTGACCAAAGTCTGAGAAGCGAAAGAGAATAAGAAGACCCGAAACGGGAATCTAAGAATATTTGCAAAAAAGAAAGTGTTGGATGGAAGAGCCCATTTCTGCACCATTACGCGGATCTTACTCCACTCTTTAACGCGCGTCTGGACTCATTTTTTTGGGGGGGGACATTGTGTTTTTTATTTATGTATATATTTTTTCTCTTTTTGTAACGTGTGAAGAAGATGAGAAAGTTGTTTTTGCAGGCGCTCCTCTTTGCTGCTGCTTGCGTTCTCTCCAGCCGCGGCACGCCGGCTCCGGAGCCCGAGGTCCAGACGACGGCTCCACGGGACACCTGCGTGTCCTGCGGCCTCGGCCAGCCGGACGAGCCGCGGCGGATGGACGTGGACTTCTTGGAGGCTGTGAAGAGGCACATCCTGAGCAGGCTGCAGATGAGGGAGCGGCCCAACATCACCCACCCCATCCCCAAGGCGGCCATGGTGACGGCGCTGCGGAAGCTGCACGCAGGCAAGGTGCGTGAGGACGGCCGTGTGGAGATCCCCAGTCTGGACGGTCACGCCAGCCACACCAACGAGGTGGAGGAAGAGACCTCGGAGATCATCAGCTTCGCCGAGACAGGTGCGTTCCGGCCCGCGTAACTGCGCGCCCGTGCCACGCAGTACAGCTGATTTCACACGGCTGGTTGTTCCATGTGTTTAAGTCTAGAAAGGTGTTTAGTTGACAGGGGAGGGGGGTTTGCTACGAACCAAGTATTCCCTTGGGTGTTTATTGGCGCGAGGTGGCTGTAAACAGTGGTGTGCGTGTGCGTGTGTGTGTGTGTGTGTGTGTGTGTGCGTGCGTATGTGAGTGCGCGCGCGCGCGCGATTGTAACCTCGCACTGCAAAGGAACGTAGAGAGAACAGTGGGAATGACCCAACAAAGACCACCATATGCACCGTGTAAACCCCTCTGTGCTTCTGCTGAAGTCATCTGTGACCCAGACCTCTATTTTCCAGTGCAGCAATATTCCTATGATAAGGAGAAAGATGGAATTCTAGCGTGTGCTGAAAAACTGGGATTCATTATTCCATAATATAGGCAAAGATCTGTAAAGTTAGTGTTGAATGAGGTGGTCTTAAGCTCTAGGATTTCCACCACACTTTGCAAGATAACCAACAAGTCTACATTAATATGTCATGTTGATGATGGTAAAATAGTGGTAAATCTGAAAGAAAAAAACTTTTCTTTGGGCCCCGCTTGTACCATTCCACCATAAACAGATTTTAAAATGTACATTATAGGCAAAAACCTGCTCAAAAACTATGCTTTCTTTTATTTTCTGTACAATTCAGAAACATTGGTGGAGCTCCCTTGAAGGGGAACGTTCTAACAACGTCAATACGCACAGCTAAATTACACACCTAATATGCATAAACAGCCCTGCGGTGCTTGAATTCATGCCCTGCGCCTCACGTGACGTTGTCAAGTCATTTGTTTTCTCACTCTGCCCTGTATTCCACTGTGGCCGTGGTTGTCTCCCTGTAACGCGGGCCTTTCGCTCTCGGCCCAGGGCTGCCAAGCTGGAGGTGGCACGGTGACAAGCTCCGGGAGCGATGTGCCAAAATGCCTCATGAAGGAGACTTGAAATGATCAGTGGTGCCACATGTCTGGCAACAAGAAAGTTCAGATCCAGCCCAGTGATCACTGGAAGCTTATCTCTGATACACTCAGGCGTCTTCCCTACAGGGGCAAACCCTGATTTCTTTCTTTCTGTGTGGTGCGACTAAAACTCTTTTTCCTTCTCAGCTTTCTTGAAGAAAAGGGGCAGAAAAAACCCCCTCAAGATTTGTTTTCTCATAAATAGTTGAGACTTAGTGCAGTGACGGTAGCAGCAAAGTCGTGGATTCGAGTGTGAACTTGTTGGCGTATCAGCTCAGCCGGCTGCTCCCGGGTCTCATTAGAAGGCAGGGTGACCCGGGGACACGGAGAACTGGACGAGTTCCAGAATCCTCTGGCCGATTTCGTTTAAGGGCAGCCGTGCACTGTGGCCCTGGCAATGACGGCTAGCTGGGCTGCTCTCTTATCCTGACATCTTCATTTTCTTTGAAGTCACAGGTGAGTGTCTCGCATCTCTAAGGGGCACCGAAACTCCTGCACAGACTAAATTCCAACAGAAAAGTTCTTAATCTAAAGCGACTGCCCGTTTCCTTCAGTTATAACTTTTGAATCAACAGGTTTTCATAGGCCTTCTGTAAATTAGAAATGAGAAATTACAATGCAGACGCAGCAGAATGAGATTCGATTTATTAAAATGGTTCTAAACCCACATAGTGTAAAGGTTTTTGGAAGAACCCACACATTTGTAAAGAACATAAACATCATGTGAAGGCTCCCAAGTTTAAAAGGTACTCCTCAATCCACTTCTCATCTACAGAAATGGTTCTTTTAGGAACAAAAATGCTTCTATGGCATTCACTCAAGCATCATATGTGGTACTTTTTTTTAAAGAGTGTATATTGACTTGATTTAAGATGCGTTGTGCTAAGACCTTTCTGCGCTATAGAAAGGTAGAAACGTTTTTAGCAGGAATAAAATAAAATGAGCTAATGTTTTCCCACATAAATCAGATCACCCAATTATTAATCTTCATCTGGTCTTCCATGTATCTCCACTGTTCATCAAACACTAGTTTAGAACCATTTAAAAAATACCAACTGTGGTCATTTAATAAACACCAACTGTTATGTGACCATCAGTACAGTTTTCAGGATAAAAAAATCTTTTACTGGAGCTGGTCCAGTAAATTAAGAGCATTTCTCTTTTTTTTTAATGTACACTGCATTCTTTATTGATCCCTTCAAGGTTTTTAGACCAGTCTGAATTTCAGAGTTTCCCCTTGGGGACGAATAAAGTTTCTATCTATCTACAGCATCCATCCACAGAAGTTCCGATATTTAAAATATGCAGGTACAATTTATAAAAAGCAGTGTGTAAGGGAGTATTCCTTTAATGTATGACTTGAACTGAGGGAACAAAGCTATCTAAGGTTTCTATAGGGGGCAACTGTATCAATGACAAATGTTGTTCCTCTTGCATTTTTTCAGATCACAATTGAACTGCCATTCGCTGACCTGCTTATACCTCAGCTGCTTTATCTGCCCAACGTTACTGTTAGTAAATCTACCACTGTGCAGTAGGGATTAGCACGCAGTACATCAGGGGCCTTGTTTTGTTCATGTGGCCAAACTGTCAGTCATGGCGTCCAGGTGGCAGCGCTCCTCGGCGTATGGAGACGTTGAGTAATGACATGGAGATTTACTCCCTCGGTGTTGTGCGAGGCCGTGCAGGTGGAGGCATGCCGAGCTGTGTGTATTGTTGCCGGCAGAGGGGCCCACCCAGGTATTGTCCTGCCCTGCATGTAGCGGCCAGGCTTAACTTCTGGGGCTTTTGACCTTACGCATTTGTCTTTCTCCTCCACCTCTCTAATTTGCATCCACTGACAGCTGTCTTTCAGACTTTGTACTGCGGCCCCTGCGAAGATACAATGGGAGGCAAGATATATGACGAATTTCCGAAGATAAATATTTCAGACTCCGTTCAAATGAAAGGCTTCTTTAACAGTTCTTGAGTTAGATGCACAGTTCCAGGAACATTTGTGAGAGTCTGTTTTAAAGTCCATGACATTAGAAGGTTCACCCATAACCTGGTATAGAACCTTTACGTTATGTTTTCTAACTCTTCATACTCACTCGTCTCCTTTAGAAAATAGTCCTTTAATGGAGCATGCAGTGAATATTCTAGTGGGAACCAAGATGGGCATTTGCTCTGTGGCATATTGCTTTGTGACATTTTTTTAAGTATGTAAATTGATTAGATTTAAGATGATTTTGCCAAGATCTTGTTTTTGTATGTGTAGATCTTCTCTAACGTTTAAAGTTTCTGTTTGCTCTTCTGTGTGAGAAAATTTCTAGTGCATTTCCATTGGGGTTTTGTTGAACCCCCAGTTCAACAACAGCATCCCACTATAGAAGTTATGATAGTGTTATATTTGGTATATGGAGTTAAAAGTTGTTTTCTTATAGAAAACTGTGTGTTTCTTGTGCTCTAATCTCATGAACATGAAATGTGGTTCAATATTGGGACCCCAATGGGTTTTGATGTACGCTGAGATTTTTGTGTGGTTGCAAAGAACATTAATGTCTTTAGTTAGATTTTCTTTCATGTTACCATTTATGAGTATTCAGTACATGCGAGCTTCACACAGAGCAATGTTTTTATGTTGTACAATGTAGCCGATTCAGAATCCAATTTTAAATTCTAACTGATCTGTTCCTGGTGCTTCAGAGTCGGAATTAAACAGAGGTGGAGTTATAACGCATGGCAGAACAGATAATACCTGTAGGCTTTGTCTAATAAGAGTACAGTGAAATGTAGTTTCAAATCAACAGCATTAGATCCAATGCTGGAGGAAGTCATGTTGGTTTGTCCACACTTTCACTCATAAACGTAAAGGTGCCAAAAATGAGAGCATTGGTATATTAACAACCCCTGAGATGTGTGGGTGTGAAGAACCTAGAATTTAAATCTTCTTCAAAAGAAGAGCCACGTAAGGGTTCTTGGAGGAATGCCATTGGAGAACCCCTTTTGATTCCCTAACAGTGATTCTCGAACTCCTGGATGTCCAAAGCTATCTGTGGACCCTCTGGGGTCCCTGATGACCAGTTTGCCCTAAAGCACCCAAAATGAGATTTGTGAGTGTGAAGAACCCTTTTGGGGTTTAAAGCACTTCTACATAATGTAAAGTAGAACCATTTATCTGAGAGAGATCTTAGGGAACTTTATTTGTAACTTTTAGTGTAGTTTTTGAAACTCCCTCTCTCATTTTCTCTCTTCTCTCTCTCTCTCTCTCTCTCTCTCTCTCTCTCTCTCCCTCTTCCTCTCTCTTCTCACTTTCTCTACTCCCCCCCTCTCTGTCTCTCTCTCTTCTCACTTTCTCTCTCCCGCTCTCTCTGTCTCTGTCACTCTCTTCATCGTGTTCTTACTGTAAAGCCATATGCCGAAGGTCTGGCTGTCCCATGCACTCCTTTTACATCACAGGGCTTATTGTGCCCTCTCTGAGGGGCTGTAAGCTTTGCTTCTCAGCAGCTTTCATTCAGAAGTCTTTGAACCTTTGTGCTGTGCCCTCACAAGCTTCCTCTCCACATCTCCGCCCTTTCTCTGAGCCAACTGGGCCTGACCCCAGTGCAGTGCTGTCATAGCCTGCACTGTCATGCGACTCAGAGATGAGAGGAGCTCATGAGCTCATGTGCCACGGCTCCCTTTGCGGCTGCTGCCAGAATTCACGCTTCTCCTGAGTTTCACTGAGCCCCAAACTCAAAAGAGTCTTACAGAGATGTTAATATCTGTGAACTAGAGGAAGACAGAAGGAGAAAAAGTCATTGTGGGTCCGTGGTAGCCAGAGAGAGAGGGAGAAAAAGAGAAAGATACAGAAAAGAAATAGAGAGAGAGAGAGAGAGAGAGAAAGAGGGAGGGAGAGAGAGAGAGAGGGAGAGAGAAAGAGGGAGAGAGAGAGAGAGAGAGAGAGAGAGAGAGAGCGCAAAAACAGAGTGAGAAAGAGAGAGAAGTGAAAGCGAAACAGACCTTGACAACTCCTCCCACCCACGTTGTCATTTAACACGAAACACTAACACCATTTGATCCCTTTAGGTTGAAGTGTTCCCAGTTAGGGAGCCCATTCATGGCAATGTGAGCGATCTACTGCCCTCTCAGCATGTTAATGTCCCCCAGCTCTCTGTCCGAACTCAGCCATTATTCTATAGTGACACAACTTTTAAAAATAAAGGTGCCGCAGCGGGTTCTTTGGAGCAATGCCAAAGACAGTTCCCTGTAGAATCTTCCAGCAGTAGATGGTTCCTTAAAGAACCATTTATTTCAAAAAAAGAGTACAACTTAAGAACAGTCACATCAGTTCAACATAAGTGCAATCCAAGAACTGTTTAGAAGCTTTGTTTTAGAGAGTGCAGCTCCAGCAACTGTTGTTGATGACTGACCTTCCCTATCTCATCTCTCTCTCTTCTAGATGAACTGCTGTCATCCAAGTCCAGCCTTTTTTTTGTGATATCCAATGAGGGCAATCAGAACCTCTATGTGTCACAGGCCAGCCTTTGGCTCTACTTTAAGCTGCTGCCCAACCCATCAGAGAAGGGAACTCGCAGGAAGGTCACGGTCAAGGTGTATTACCAAGAGCCAGGCTTGGGTAGCAAGTGGAACCTGGTGGAGAAGAGGGTGGACCTCAAGCGTAGCGGCTGGCACACTTTCCCACTGACTGACGCTGTGCAGCTGGTCTTCTCCAAGGGCGAGCGGCGGCAGAACCTGGACGTGCGGTGCGAGGGCTGCGAGGCCTCAGGTGTCCTGCCAGCACTGGTCGACGCAGCTGACGAGGCACATCGACCCTTCCTGGTGGTTCGAGCACGAGCGGCGGAGGACAGCAAGCACCGCATCCGCAAACGCGGTCTGGAGTGTGACGGGAGCAGCAGCCTGTGCTGCCGCCAGCAGTTCTACATTGACTTCCGCCTCATTGGCTGGAACGACTGGATCATCGCCCCCTCAGGGTACTTTGGTAACTACTGCGAGGGCAACTGTCCAGCATACATGGCCGGGGTACCTGGCTCGGCTTCCTCCTTCCACACGGCAGTGGTCAACCAGTACCGCATGCGGGGCATGAGCCCAGGCTCCATGAACTCCTGCTGCATCCCCACCAAGCTAAGCACCATGTCCATGCTGTATTTTGACGACGAGTACAACATCGTCAAACGGGACGTGCCCAACATGATTGTGGAGGAGTGCGGCTGTGCTTGAGCTGGGGATATTTAATGAAATAAACAAGCGGAAGTTTCCACAAATTTTCACTCATCCAAATGTATCGGTCAGTCAATTAAAACAGTTGGTGTCCAAAGTTTGCTTTTATAGGCTAATGCAGCTAACAGCTAACAAAAGTTTATATCCTACAGTTAGCAGTATACAAACTACATGCTTGGATCATTACACATTTGCCTCAAACTCGGTTGAATTGTTAAGTCATCTGAAATAGACTTGGTTATGTGGTTTCTGATACTTTTATCTCTAAACATGAAGACACTGCTATGGCTTGTGGCTATGTCACATGGCACATGCCATTGTTTTATAGATGAAAGTATGTCAAGCAATGTTTGAAACCGCATATGCTTGTGTTGGTAATGTTTTGCCTGAATCCTGCTGCATAGCATTGACATCCAGGAGATCCATCCATGATAGATCCCACTACATAAGCTCATTATGAGACCCAACAATTATGTCACATGCTTTTTTTGTGGCAACACTTTACTGTAGGGAAACGTAAAGCTACATAACATCTTTATGAGCTACAAAACACATTTATGAGTAAAACAACTGACAGTTAAACCGTTATAAACATTTGTAAATGCTTATTCAAGGAAGCATCAGTTCTCAGCGGACTACGGAAGCCTTTGGAACAACTGATGCCACCATGAAGTGAATACTGCCCTTCAGTAAAGTGTTCCCATTTTTGCTGTGTACTTTAGTCAGTTGTCATAATGGCAATGGAAATATGACACTACTATATTGTCATAAACTATCATGACAACTCATGACAGCTTACAACCTCTGCCATGCTATACATGGTTATGTCTCTATGAAGCAGGGTTGCACCATGCGGCATATGCAGGTTGCCCATGCTAACTGCTAGGCTGTACGACTTTATCTGTTAGCAACATTACCCTCGTTCAAATGTAAAGAAACCAATGTCATGACTGATAGACTGAGGGGGAAATTCTGTGAATTTGATGTTTCCATTCCTTTAAGATGGGGACTTCCAACAATATCGGGAAGGAAAATAAAAGAACTACAGTAAGAAAGTTATATTTATGAACACCTACAAGCATATTTGTGTTCACGTCTGCATTCACGTGCGCACCCACACATGCATGCACAAACCTATGTACATATATTTATATTCATTAATATCCCTGTGGTAGAGGCATTTATCGGTTCGGCTGTCATGTTAAAAGTTTTGAGGTCAAAGGGACGACGTTGTTTTGCTACGTGTTGTTTTTGTTGCCATTTCTTTTCTTCTCTCCTCTAAATGGATTGTACTGGGGAATGGAAAAGAGAAGAGCCTTACGAAGCAGTCGACCAGGTTTTTTTCTTTTTCTTTCTGGGACTCCATCGCCATTTCCTTCAACAACAACTGTATATGAAAGCACTGACCAGGACTTCATTCAACAGCAGCACTTGCCATAACCTGTCCTCCATATCAAGGCGAGCACTAAGATTTTCCACCATGCTTCTTCAAAACAACCATTAGATCCTGAAATACTTCTCCAACGGCGTCCAAGTGGGCCCTCATCAGCTCAGATATGCTGCATTTTTTAAACGTTCTTGCTTCAGAGGGACATGAGCAGACATTCCATCACTTCCAGGCACCAGGGCCATTTATAAAGCATGAGACATGGCTTTGGGCTTTTTTTTTTCGTGTTGTCGTTGTTGTTATGCTTCCGACCTGTCTTGGGTGGGGGGGTGGTATAGTAGGGAGGGGGTTGCTTATTCATGTGACAAGCTGTAAACAGTGCGCGGGGGACGATGACCTTTGCGGAACACTAGAACAGTGCCCTTAAAAAGAACATAATTCCAAAAGTACTTAAATGACTGAAGCGCATTATATCCTCTCTTCTCTCAAGTTGCCATATTGTCCAGTGGCCACGGGTGCGGCGTCGCACTCGCCAAGATTTAAAAAACAAGAAAACAAAAAAAAAAAAAAAAAAGAATTCTTAAATGCACATTTTATAGCACTTGCTGATTAAAATGCCTTTAAAGGTTCTCCAGTGGCGCACCTGTGCTTGCTCACAATCCTTTACAAAAATAAGTGCCGCATGAACTATGCAATGTATATAACCGACCCACACCGGACAGACTCAACTCTTAGCTACTAGTCGTAAAACTCTTTTTCAATACTTGAAACGTCTTTCGCTTTCTTCTCCGAGCGAATGGTTGTTACGATGTTTGCACTGAAAAGAAAAAAAAAGTCGCATTATTAGTAAAGAAGAGAAAAAAAAAACTGCCATTGAAATAGTAATAATAAGAAGAATTAAGAAGTTATTTTTATAAAAGCAAAACTGAATTCTGTTCAAATGTATTATACGGAATCATGGAACCAAAGAGGCCAAGATTTTTAGCTATTATAAGATGGCGAGACCATCACGTTATTATGTAAAATACTTTTTTGATCGCGTGAGAGGCCTAAACACTGTATCAGGGTACAATATTACAGATTCCATTTTCAGCTCAATTTTCTTTTCTTTTGTTTCTTATTTTGTACAGTAGACAAATGGGATATTTCATATTTTTTCATCAACTTTAATATTTTCAGTTTTTCTATTTAATACTTCTAGTTCCTTTTTTTCCAGAAGCATTTAGAATCAAATACATGCCAGCTCTGTACAGCCTATGTAAGATAAAGAATGCTTTTAAATATTTTGTTCTTTGTAACTGTTACAAAATAAATTTCTTATTCTGCATTGGAATGTGTATAGTGCTGTTTTCTCTCTTACTGCTCTGCTGTTATGATATCTGCTATAAAAAATGTCTTTTATTAATGTTTACTTCAGTGTACCAGTTGGATGGCAAAACACTACTCGAAGTTTGTCCAACGTAATTATTGTCATTTTGTTTAAGAGTCAACGAGAGATTATTCAAGTTCTGTAGACACTGCATCATTTCTCCTATTATTTTCTTTCAAATTATGCTTCAAAGATCAATATTTTTATTTGGAAATTTGGAGAAATATTGTCAGCAGCTCTTACAAACTAAGGCAAAGCTGTCCATTTCAATACTTTCACCTATAAATATATATATTTAAATGATGAACCAGGCACAGCTATCAAGTCTCTAGACTAATTGTTCACTCAGACACTGAGACTAATTTGACTAATGATAATTACTGGTGAGTGAGTTTGGGTCAAGACTCAAAGGTCAAGAAGTTGCCCTGACATCTCGCACTCTACATAATTGCAGAAGCAGAGCTCATGTCAGCAGCCTGTGGAGCATTAGCTTCTAATAAAGACTCAAGGTACCCTGTTGGCTTGGTTAGATTCATACAGTGGACAGGAACTCGAGCATAGATACAAACTGCTACATCAGGCCTTCTTGGTGTGTCATGTCTTTTTGTCGAGCTTTATGGTATCAATAAACAACAAACTGATATCTACAGTACTATAGACCGAGCAGTTACAACTGTACAGGCCACTGGTTCACCTCGGGTCCAGAATGCATGTCCATCAGACTATGGGAGGAAACCAGAGTACCTGGTAGAAACCCACATGGTTTCATATACAGTTGAACCCAGGACCATCTTGCTGTGAAATGACTTAAATACTTAATCCAACATCAGTATTGTTAGATTGTTTAACTGAATATGTACCATTTCCTCAGGGCATTTTCAGTAGGAGGAATTTGCCAGCACTTTCCAGCTGAATTTGCTGCACCCTCAGTTCACAGGCCGCCACTACAGACAGTAATTTAGACGTAGACAGCAATTGGTACCTTTTTTGGGAGTGTGCGCCGATTGTGACTGGTGAAGCACTCATTTAAACTGTTTTGGTCAAATTAGAATGGAATAATAAAGTGCTGTATTATCGGCATTTACACCAAATTATTAATCATTTTCACTTTTAATAGCACCCAGTACTGAAGCTTCTCACCTTTGTCAAGTCTGCTTAATTGATAAAGAAAGAATTGTCTCCTTAACTATATAGGAGCATTTAAAGGGATTTTCTACCCATAACTCCACTGGAATGTGCCTATACAATCACAGCCATGATTCCTTTGTCCGGACTCTCTTTTGTTTTTACAATGAACGTAAAGCCCCCTTTTTTCATTGTGCTACATCCGTCTCAAGTCTTCTTAGCAGCATCATTCCCACAAGCGGCTCCAGACGGTTCAAAAGTAAGGACTCCCCCCCCACCCCATTTTAAAATGCACAGAGATTGTATTGTGCTCACAATATTAAAGCACTTTTCTGCCAGACCACTCAAGCAAAAAGAGGACATAAGACCATGGAGACTATAATGTATGGAAAACTCTTGTGGGAAAAAGAGCTCCATTAGAAATACTGGAGAAGTCTTGCGTTACTGTGGTCTGGTTTGCCAGTGCATACATGGCATGAAATACCAAAGAAGAGCTGATGGTTACTGATGTAGATTTACACCGGGTGTTAGAGGGTTTAAAGGTAAATCCCTCCCGACGTTCTCTTGCATTTGAAGGAGTTCCTGTTAAACGTTCAAGTCAATTAAAGAGTAAAATACCGTTCATGGCTGGTGTGCCTCAAGGATCAGCTTGGGATTATACAGAAACTGTTCTTCGAATTTTACCTTTCGGTTCCAATATGTATACTCTTAAAAAAGACATTAGATGGTCCTAAATGAGGTATGTGAGCCTAAAGAACCTTAATCTTAACATGTTATGTAAAGGTTTCATATCAGTTTAGGGTCTTTCTAAGAACATTAACATTCTTCCTTTTTAAAGAATAAGCCACTATACAGATCTAAGGGTAACCATAACCCTGTTCTTCTATGGATTGCAAAGCACTCTTTATAGCATCTTGGAGTTTTAAAAAAACAGTTATATCAGTCATTTCATAATGAATGGAGCAGTGAAAATAAAGTTGAGAGTGGGGTTTTTTTGGAGGCAGTTTTGGAGATAAGAGATGTTCTATGGACAATTATACTATTACATCATTCCATAGTAAATGTGGAATCATATCATATACAATTGATGAATTTTACATTTTTCAATTCCTTAATTAGCTAAATAAATGAATATGAACTAAAATATGAAAACATGCATCATCATGTATTTGCATATATAGATAATCCAGTTTATCTTTTGGAGTATCTTAGTAATTAAAACCAAAAAACCCAACCAAACCCCCCCCCCACACACACACCCTTGAAGTGGTCCAGAATCCTGGGTGTCCCAGTTTGAGGAGCACTCGACTAAAGAAGCACTACAAACAGTTGATTATGTTTGACACATGGCACCTGGACACCGTGAAGACCATCGAAAGTGGAGACAGTCCGAGGTTTGGCTGGTTTTGGAGGGACATTTTTTGCAGTCTTTGCTCTTGAGAGTTTATGGAGGGGAATGACTGGAATGTTCCACTTCAGTTATCAAAATATGTACATCTCAGGATATTTTTACCCGCTGCATCAACACCACGATGAATACTCAAAAAGGACAGATTCTGGAGTGACTGGAGTGAATAAATTTGCTTTAAAAACCTCACCTATCTGAATGAGGGATCTGACTTCATTTTCATCAGACCGATATACTTCTTGTCTTGAAAAGTGGTGGTGGTGGCCTAGTGGTAGGATACTTGCCTCTGGACCAAGAGGTCATGGGTTCGAATCCTACCTTCAGCACA